>CAUYQU010041067.1:0-96792 GCA_963574635.1 Cheracebus regulus | reverse complement strand
ATAAAACCAATTTAGGGTCTTTTTTTAAAGACAGAGTCTCAGTCTGTCATCCAAGCTGGAGTATAGTGGTGCTATCTTGGCTCATGCAACCTCCACCTCCTGGGTTCAAGTGATTCTTGTGCCTCAGCTTTCTAAATAGCTGGGATTACAGGCATGCGCCACCACACCCAGCTAATTTTTGTATTTTTAGTAGAGATGGGGTTTCACCATGTTGGCCAGGCTGGTCTCAAATTCCTGACCTCAGCCCACCTCAGCCACCCAAAGTGCTGAGATTACAGGCGTGAGCCACCATGCCTGGCCCAATTCAGGCTCTTTAAGCCAAAAAGAACATAATGAAAGGATATTGGGTAGCTCAGAAGACCACTGGGAGGGCTGGAGAACCAGACTCAGGGGCCATGCCCTGATCCAGTTTGAACCAAACCCAGGCTCTGCGGCGTCTGTGTGTTGTCCATCTGCTACTCAGAACCTACCACAAGCCAGTCTGGTAAGGAAACCCTAGCCACTGTCACCACAGTGCCACAGTTTGCCCCACTGACTCCAGGCACTGGAGGCTCCTGATGACACTTCTTCCCATGGCAGCTCCCTTCTCGTCAACCCCAAATACAGGCAGATGCACATGCAGATACACACACACACACACACACACACACACACACACACACTGGCTGCCCTTACCACCCTAATGGATTGGTAGCCTCCTCATTTGTGTGTCCCACTATTTTCTGATTCTGAGTTGGGCAGGAGCTCAGTTTAGCCAAACCCCAACCACATACCCCATCTCAAGCTGCCGGAAGAGGCTAGGAAACCGATCGGCTGGCATCTCCCACTTCTCTGTTGGGAGATGACGAAAATAAATGAAATTTTAAAATACTTAAGTATGTACCATGTAGACGGCAAATACCACCAGACATCCTGGACATATGCAACTTTAAAAAATCTAATTAAATACAGAAGAACTCGCCCATACTGCAGCCTTCCTAGGGATCATGATGGTAACTGGCATTTTGTTTTGTTTTCACCCTGAGGTAAAAATATGTGGTCCTGAGCTTCCCAGAAGTTATCCCAAAAAACCCAGGGTATGCCCACAGTGCCCTGGAGAAAGGTGCCAGAGCCCACCCCTTCAGCATGTGCCGGTGGCTGGACAGAAACCAAAGCTGCTGTTCTGTTTCTCTCCCCTTCTTTCCCTTCCTCCTTCCCTCCCTCCCTCCCTCTCTTCCTTCCTCTCTTTTTCTCTCTTTCTCACTCTCTTTCTGTCTTTCTTTCTTTCTTCTTTCTTTTCTCTCTCTTTTTTCTCTTTTTTTTTCAGAGTCTCATCCTGTTGCCTAAGCTGGAGTGCAGTGGTGTGATCTCGGCTCACTGCAATGTCCGCCTCCCAGGTTCAAGCAATTCTCCTGCCTCAGCCTTCCGAGTAGCTGGGATTACAGGCATGCACCACCACGCCTGGCTAATTTCTGTATTTTTAGTAGAGATGGGGTTTCACCATGTTAGCCAGGATGGTCTCGATCTCTTGGCCTAGTGATCTGCTCGCCTCAGCCTCCCAAGTGCTGGGATCACAGGTGAACGCCACTGCACCCAGCCACTATCTCTTTAGAACTAACAAGTGCCTAACATATAGGAGCTGTTCCAAAGAATCTTTGTGGGCTTAAAAAAAAATACTTTATCTGATTTGGCCTCACCTCTGCAATCTGCAAGAGCAGGGTATCATTTGCCCCACGACACAGATGATAAACCGAGGCTGAGAGAAGTTCTATGGCTTACGTAGGGAAAGGTGCTCTGCATCTAGACTGGTAACATAATCCCTGCATGGACAAGAAAGTGATGGTAGTATATGCCCTGCCTAGATTTTTTTTTAAATTATTTTTATTTTATTTATTTTTTGAGAGAGAGTCTTGCTCTGTCACCCAGGCTGGAATGTAGAGGCATAATCTTGGCTCACTGCAACCTCTGCGTCCTGGGTTCAAGTGATTCTCATGCCCCAGACCCCAGAGTAGCTGGGACTACAAGGGTTCACCACCATGCCTGGCTAATTTTTATATTTTTAGTAGAGATGGGGTTTTGGCATGTTGGTCAGGCTGGTCTCAAACTCCAGACCTCAGGTGATCCACTGGCCTTGGCCTCCCAAAGTGCTGGGATTACAGCCATGAGCCACCATGCCCAGTCCCTGCCTAGTTTTTAACACTCTATCATAATTTCCTTTATTCGATGAACTTCACTGGTTTAATAAAAACCTAAGGAAATGAACCATCAAAGGGATAAAGTCATCAGGACAACTCAATAGCTAGCACAACTTCACAAGTATCTGCAATAATTTTCCCATACAATTTAGCTCCTAATTTATAATGTTCCAGTTCCTATGGCTCATAAAAAATTACCCCAAAACTTAGTGTCATAAAATAATCATTTATTATGCTCATAGATTTCATGGATCAGGAATTCAGACAAGGCACAGGAGGGCAGGTTGACTCTGCTCCAGTGTCTGGGGCCTCAGCTGGAAGCCTTGAAGGCTGGCGGCTGGAATCTTCCAAAACTGTGTTCACTCACATGTCTAGACGGCGGGGCTGGCTGTTGGCTGGAGTCCTCAGTTCTTTTCAGGGGCAGGCATCCCACAAAGAGCCAGGCAGGGCTGGGCAAGGTGGCTCATGCCTGTAATCCTAGCACTTGGGGAGGCTGAGGCAGGCAGATCACGAGGTCAGGAGTTCGAGACCAGTCTGGCCAACATAGTGAAACCCAATCTCTACTAAAAATACAAAAAATTAGCCGTGTGTTGGTGTGCACCTGTAATCCCAGCTACTCAGGAGGCTGAGACAGGAGAATTGCACGAACTAGGGAAGCAGAGGTTGCAGTGAGCCAAGAGTGCGCCATTACACTTCAGCCCAGGCGACAGTGGGAGACTGTCTCCAAAAAAAAAAGCCAGGTAGAAGCTGTATCCTTTTTATGTCACACAGAATTACATTTGGCATACTGTATTTTATACATGTTTGTATATGTATGTAAATATATATATGTAATATATTAACTGTTGCCTTATAACAAATTACCCCAAAACTTAGTAGTGTAAAACCACAAATAGGCTGGGCGTGGTGGCATGTGCCTATAATCCCAGTACTTTGGGAGGCTAAGGAAGGAGGATCACTTAAGCCCAGAGTTCAAAACTAGCCTGGGCAACATAAGGAGACCCCATCTCTACAAAAAATAAAATATTAGCCAGTGCTGAGTGCAGTGACTCATGCCTATAATCCCAGCACTTTAGGAGGCTGCAGCAAGCAAATCACTTGAGGTTAGGAGTTCGAGACCAGCCTGGCCAACATGATGAAACTCTGTCTCTACTGAAAATACAAAAATTAGCCAGGTGTGGTAGTGCAACTTGTAGTCCCAGCTACTTGGAAGGATGAGGCATGAGAATTTCTTGAATCCAGGAAGTGGAGGATGCCGTGAGCCAAGATCATGCCACTGCGCTCCAGCCTGGGTGACAGAGTGAGACTGTCTCAAAAAATATATATGTATATTTTTTATTATTTTTATTTTTTATTTTTTTGAGACAGAATCTTGTTCTGTCACCCAGGCTGGAGTGTAGTGGCATAATCTTGGCTCACTGCAACCTTTGCCTCCTGGGTTCAAGCGATTCTCATGCCTCAGACTCCTCAGTAGCTAGGACTACAAGCGTGTGCCGCCATGCCCAGCTATATATAAACATAACATATATATATATATAATTATTAGCCAGGCATAGAGGCATACAGCTATAGTCCCAGCTACTTGGGGGATGTTGAGGTGGGAGGATTGCTTGAGCCCAGGTGTTCAAGGCTGCAGTGAGCCACTGTAATGAGCAACAGTGTGAAACCCCCTGTCTCAAATAATAAAAATAAAAGTAAATAAAACCACAAACATTTATGATCTTACATAGTTTCTTAGGATTGAGAATGTAGGAGCTGGGTTGTTCTGTCTCAGGGCCTCTCATGAGATTACAGGGCTATGGTCATCTGAAGGCTTGATGGGGCCGGAGGATTTCCCAGCTCACACACCAGTGCTGGCAAAGGGCCTTCATGCCTTACCATGCAGGCCTCTCCAGAGGGCTACTCTGACATGGTAGCTGTCTTCCCCCAGACTCACTGATCCGAGATGGAAGGTGAAGTGCCTTTTGTAACCTAATCTCAGAAGTGACACACTGTCCCTTCTGCCCTGTCCTATTACTCACACAAAGGACCCTGGGACAGTCAGTGCTGGAGGGAAGTATACCAGGCTGCGCATAACAGGAGGTGGGACCACTGGGGGCCTCCTTGCAAAGTATAATGTGCTAAATAGATATGGTTACATGTACATGTGTCCATCTGTCTTCCCTTCCCTTATTTATTTATTTACTTATTTATTTAGAGATGGAGTCTTGCTCTGTCATCCAGGATGGAGTGCAATAGCACGATCTCAGCTCACTGCAACCTCCGTCTCCCAGTTTGAACAATTCTCCTGCCTTAGCCTCCCAAGTATCTGGGACTACAGGCACACTCCACGACGCCCAGCTAATTTTTGTACTTTTAGTAGAGATGTGGTTTTACCATGTTGACCAGGCTGGTCTTGAACTCCTAACTTCAGGTAATCCGCCTGCCTCAGCTTCCCAAAGTGCTGGGATTACAGGTGTGAGCCACCATGCCTGGCCCTTCCCTTCCCCTTTTAAAGTCCAAGTCTATATTTTGTTCTGCTCCATTCCCACACCCTTACTTTTTAGCATGCAGCAGGTACTCAATAAATACTAAGTAGATGGATATTGTACAAGACATGACTAGTGTCTGCACATAGCCAGCTTCTCTCCATTCTGCCATAGAGCACTTCTCAGCCCCTTGCAGTTGGATGGGCTTGTGACCACTTCTAGCCAGTTCAACATGCATGGAAAAACCTGTGTCACTGCCACGCTGAGGGAATGAAAGGCAGGGTTATGACTGTCTAGTCTCTTTCCTGCCATGGCATCCCAGGAACTACAGATGTCAAATGCTCTGGCAAGTGTAGCTAACACATGAATAGTCTAAGTCTACTTCCATCCCAAACCTAAGAGACTGTGCAGAATGGAGGCTCTGTACCCTGGGAAACAAGGTGCAGGCACATGAAAAGTGTCTGAGTTTTGGGGGAGTTGTTACTGCAGTCTGACCTGACCTATCCAGATTACAGATCTACCATCTCTTTTATCAAACCTGCTAGCCTCAAGTAGCAGATGGAGAAACTGAGGCTCAAAAGGCCAAAAGACTTACCCAAGGTCATATAGCAAGTGCATAGTGGAGATGAGTTTTGAATTTGAGTCTTCTACTAGTTCAGGAGATAGTATGGTATAGCGATTAATTCCATGGAAGGTTGAACCAATACACTTGACCTGAACCCTGATGAGCAAATTGCTGAAGTTCTCTAGGCTCAATGATCTCAGTCTGTAAAATTGGGATGTGATGATTACCTTCTTCAAAGGTTACCTTTGAAGATTATGAGGATTAAATGAGATAAACTCATAAATCATAAGCCCTTGATAAATCCAGTATATTCTCATTATCATTTCCCTTATACTTCCACTTCTGAGCTAACTATTAGAGTTTCAGCCATTTTCCTTCACCCTTCCCCTGACTCAGATCTTTTACAAGGTATTTTCCAATCAATTCCAAAGCCCCAAGACTATTTCCTCCCTAGTTTCTCTTGGTAAAGATGTCGAGGTGATTTTTTTTTCTACTCAAACGTAACACATTTTCTATCTTTCTATTATTAGCCTTTCTCAGCCCAACATGCTTTTTTTGGGCATTTCTCATTAGTGCAGCCAGCCTGGTGACAGCATACAGCACTGCTGACTCAAGTCAGTGGACACAAAGCAAACCAGCTTCTCGCTCTGCCACCATTCAGGAACTTATTGCAAGAGAAAACTCTCAAGGAAAACAAAGCCTCATCTGCAAAGGTCATGTGTGTATCTACCCTGGGAGAAGAGGCCTTTCCAAAGCTCTTCTTTTTTACTGGAAACTCATTACATGTTCTTCAGTATGAAAATAGTCAAATAAATGAGGACTCAGCCATGTAATAAAATAGTATGTAGTGACCAAAAAGAATTAGGTAAGAATACTGGAACAAGGCTGATGATACAGTTTTAAGTGCAGAAAAGCAAGTTCCACAACAATATACAGAGTATAATCCTGATTTTGTAAAAGAAATACAATTTAATCAGGATACATACATTTGTATGTAATTATACATATACATATCTATACGTACAAACATACAGATACACAACTGTATACGAAAAAAAAAAAAAGAATGGCCAGGCACTGTGGCTCATGCCTGTAACCCCAACACTTTGGGAGGGACAGGCAGGTGGATCATTTGAGATCAGAAGTTCAAGACCAGCCTGGTCAACGTGGTGAGACCCTGTTTCTATTAAAAATACAAAAATTAGCCAGGCAAGGGGGTGTATACCTATAATCCCAGCTACTTGGGAAGCTGAGGCAGAAGAATCGCTTGAACCCAAGAGACAGAGGGTGCAGTGAGGGGCTGGGCACAGTGGCACATGCCTGTAATCTCAGCACTTGGGAGGCCGAGGTAGGTAGATTGTTTAAGCCAACCTGGGCAACATGGCAAAATTCTGTCTCTATATTAAAAAATATACAAAAATTAGCCAGGCATGGTGGTACATGCCTTTAGTCCCAGCTACTTGAGAGGCTGATGTGGGAGGATCACTTGAGCCTAGAAGGTTGAGGCTGTAGTGAGCCGAGATTGCACCACTGTACTCTAGTCTGGGCAATAGAATAAGACCCTGTCCTCATTCAATTCTCACCATATCTCTATGAGGTAGGTATAATTATCCCTGTATTACCAAAAAGTAAGGCTCAGAGTCAAGTGTTCAAGGTCACACAATTGAACATGCAGCAAAATACATTAGTCAACAGAATATGCAGTTGCTAAAATGTAGTCTGTTTGTACTCAGTAAAACACTGTGCCTTGATTTCTGCAAATTCACCTGCTTATCAAACTCGGGCTTCAGAGAGTCTTCAGTGAAGATATGGAATTGGATCTTCCTGTGGCTAAAGAGCACAGCTGATTTCAGCATGACCAGCGTCTCCTCCAGCCGACTGCCACAGGCCACCACAGCCAGGTGGATCCAGAGCTCGGGTGGCAGCACAGCTTGGAAACTCCTGTGTTCTCCAGGCCTTCTAGAAAGAAAGAAAACAAGTTAAAGCCATTACTGAAATCAAAAAAGTAAAAACAACAAAAAACCAGCTAGTGAATGGTTAGAATATTTCAAAACATGATCAGGCACAATCTGTTACACTTTATACAGTGATAAGCATTTTGACAATTCTTCCTGCTTGGAGAAAAATACCATTTATTCCTATATTTATCCTGGCAATAGCAGGATGAGTCACTGTTTGGACTGCTATAGGTGTCTGAGGCTTTTTCTGCCAGCACTCAGCTGTCTAGTGCCTGCTGGCTGCCTACTGGCCCATGTTTGGAAATAGTATTGCTAAACATCGACAGCTGACACAAGGGCTGTGGCGCTCCCACTCCCACAGGCCATGAAAATTAGATTTGAATGCAACTTGAACAAGAGGAGGGTAGGTTGTAGCTTTCCCATGTGAAACGAGCAACAGGATATTCCCATCATCTGGATGTTTTTAGGTTGGGGTGGAATGCATGACCACTGGACCAAAGAAAGTCATGCACATCTGGGAGGTGAGCAAAGAAAACAACATATGTGCCCTGACTACATCTCAGGTGTTAATCCTGACCGTCTTGCCAATACTGGTGAGGTGGTGGTATGAAATTCATCTTCCAGAATGAAATTCACATTAATGAGAAACAGCCAGGAGAGGGGGCAGGTTAAACTGAAAATGATCAAGGTATCAAATACTGAGTCAACAGCTGACAGAGGGATAGGGTCCAAGGGTCCAGAATCATCATCCAGCTATTTCCTAGTAATAAAGTATTTGTTCCAGACGAGGGGATGCAGCCAAGCCTCAAACACACCACTGAGAAAGATTTGCAGGCAAGTTGGAAGAAGTTGGCCTGGAAAAGGTGCCCTGAGACAAATGAAACTAATTTACTTGCACAAAAGATTTGGAGACCAGGGGAACTTGGATGTCAAATGTTACCTTCCTTCCAAAAACTTCGAGTTCAATCAGCCTGCTGCTCCATTATTCACTGCATGGTTGAATAATGGCAGTCTTGCTCCAGATTTCTTTCACCAGGAGGAAAGTTGAAGATGTGGGTGGAGCATTTTGGAAAGCTTCCCAATTTGATTACTTATGAGCATGCTTAGTAGAAGCACGGCCGCACGGCTCAGCTAAGACCAGTTGCAGAGAGTTACTTGGATTCCAATTACTTCGGGAATCACAGGAAAAGACAGTAGAGACATCCCAAATATCTCTGGAAATTGTCCACTTCTCTCCATTCTCCCTGCCATTATCTGGTGAGGCCACCATCTCCCTTCCCTTGGATCACTGAGAAAGCCCTCTGGGTGGTCCACCTGTCTCCAATGTTATCTTTAACACCCAGCCTATGCTTTCTCCTAGTTGGTACCAGGGTGATGTTCTTCTAAAATGCAAATAGGATTGTGTTATTCTCTTGATTAAAATCATGCAACAGCTCCCCACTGCCCCCAAGGTAAGTCCAAGCTGCTGACTATGGCTTCTACTTACATTTCTCACAACTGCCCCCAGCACCCCAACCTGGAGAGACAGCCATTCATAATCACAGTCATATTCGCTTCCAGTGCATGAGGCCACACTGTGTTAGCTCCAGGTCTTGGCACATACATTGTCTGTCTGTCTTTCTCTCAGAAATGCTCTTCTCTGCCCTCTTTTCCTTGTTAACTCCAGTCCATTTATTAATCAACAAGTCTTTACTAAGTACTATTTTGTGTAGGCATTATTCTATGAAGACAGCAGTGAACAAAACAAAGACACCTGAACTGGAAAAACTTACATTCTGTGGGGAATAAGGGAAACACAGAAACAATAGTCAAAGCAGATGGTAACTAAATAACTTATATAGAAAGCTAGACAGTGATGAATACTATGAAAGGAATACATAGTGGAGCAGGATGGGGGTACAAGGTGTGGTTGGCAGGCTGGGGCAGTATATTCCTGACAGTACCATCTTCAAAAAGGCCTCACTAAGGTGAGCTCTGCAAATTACCTGCAGGAGGGGAGGTAGTGAGCCATGTGCCCATCTTGGGGAGGAGCATGCCATGCAGAGAGGACAGTAGAACAAAGACACTAAATCAGGGGTCTGCCTGAAGAATGTAAGGACCCCCACTGGCAAGACTCACATGCCTGGTCTCTTCTTTGGCTTCATAAGTGGGTTTTCATGTTCGCTATTAAGGCCAACTCCTAATTAACATGTAAAGAGGCATGAAGGAGATGTTACAGATAATACTAAAATGACAGTTTCTAAAAATCAGTCAAGACACTAGCTGAAATACACTACAAAAGAGATTTAATCAAACTCACTTTGTTTAAAATTATGCCCAATATTTAGGGATATGTGCGTGATTCAAACGGACTAACAACATAAAGGCGATCACTTAGGTATCTTAAATATGAATACCCTCGCCTGCCCCCAAATGGAACAACTCCATCTAGTTTAGCTTTTCATATTGGGCTTCTGCAAAGATAACAAATTTTAATCTTAGTAATCAGGGAAGAATAAATCCAAATAATAGATTCATTTACTATTTTAAGATTGACGAAAATTACAAAATAAAATAGAAGCTTGACCATATTGAGCTTTCATGTGAACATGGGGCAGGGGACAATGCAGGCACTGGTGGGGACAGTGCAAGCTGGACTGAACACTTTGGAGGGCCACTTGGCAACATTTAGCACAGGTGAAGGTGGATGTACAACCTCCACCCCTCCAGTCCAACTCCTGCATATATAACCTGAAGAAACTCTTACACATTTGCACAAGACCTATGCAAGAATGTTCACAGCAGGCCTGTTTACAGATAATGAAAAATTGGAAATAAACTTCAGTGACCATGCAAAGGAGAAAAGTGAATATATTTGCTATGGGGTTTTTGTTTTGTTTTTTGTTTTTTTTGAGATGGAGTTTTGCTCTTGTTGCCCAGGCTGGAGTGCAATGGCGCCATCTCGGCTCCCCCTGCCACCTCTGCCTCCAGGGTTCAAGCGACTCTCCTGCCTCAGCCTCGTCTCGAACTCCCAACCTCAAGTGATCCACCTGCCTCGGCCTTCCAAAGTGTTGGGATTATAAGTGTGAGCCATCGCACCTGGCATATTTGCTATGTTTTTAAAGTGAATATCATATAGCAGTGTAAAAAAGATAAACCAGACTGGCATGTACCAACATAAGACCAAAGAGGATGAAGAATAACAGGCCGGTGCGGTGGCTCATGCCCGCAATCCCAGCAATTTGGGAGGTCAAGGTGGGCAGATAACTTGAGATCAGGAGTTCAAGACCAGCTTGGCCATCATGGTGAAACCCTGACTCTACTAAAAATACAAATTTAGCCTGGTATGGTGGCATGTGCCTGTAATCCCAGCTACTTGGGAGGCTGAGGCAGGAGAATTGCTTGAACCTGGGAGGCTGACGTTGCAGTGAGCTGAGCTCGTGCCACTGCACTCCAGCCTGGGCGACAGAGTTAGACTCCATCTCAAACAAAATAAAAAACAAATGCAGGATAGTGGTTATTTCCTTTTTCTTTTCTTTTCTTTTCTTTTTTTTTTTTTGAGACAGAATCTCACTCTGTTGCCCAGGCTGGAGTGCAGTGGTGCAGTCTCAGCTCACTGCAATCTCTACCTCCCATGCTCAAGCAATTCTCATGCCTCAGCTTCCTGAGTAGCTGGGACTACAAGTGCAGTCTACCATGCCTGTTTATTTTTTGTGTGTATTTTTAGTAGAGACGGGGTTTTGCCAGGTTAGCCAGGCTGGCCTGGAACTCCTGGCCTCAAGTGATCCACCCACCTTGGCCTCCCAAAGTACTGGGATTACAGGCGTGAGCCACCATGCCCAGCCCGATAGTGGTTATTTCTGATTAAAATCTTATTCCTTAAGCTGAGTGGTGGGCACTTCATTTTGTTATTATCTATATTTTTTTGTGGCCCCAAACTATTTGACTTTTTTTTTTTTAATTAAAAAAAGCACGCACTGCCCTGCAAGAGAGCAGGCCACCTCTTCTCTTTTTTGCAGGCTTCAGTGATTTGGATTTGCACAGTACAAAAAGCAGGGGCTAGGGACGACAGTCTTTCACAGTGTCTGGTGACAGGTACTAAAAAAGAAAAATAAAACCTCTCCTGGTGCCAGTTCAAGTATCAGTGGATGGGATTTAATGAGACCTTTGCTGGCCTCACTCTATTACTTCTCACGTTACATGAAAAATCTCAGGCTTTAGGTAATCAGTGTTAGTGCTGTGCAGTCACAATGCATAATAAAGTTTAAGGGCCCTGGTATGGTGTGGCTTTCACCACCTCCTACTGATGGCACTCAGTACCTCTCAAATGTCACTCAAGACTGTGAGGACCCAGGGGAGTGAAGTCTAGGGACCTAGGACTTCTTAACCCCTTGAATGACTAGGTTTGGGCAGGGAATGGGTGATAGGGAATTCCAGCAGTGCTCTTACTAATGGTTAATAAAGTTCTTATTTTTACTTTATAAAAGAGGACTGGAATGAACATTTGCTGTCCAGGAATTTTAAGGACCTGTTGCTAAGGCAGGGGCTGATGGCAACGTTCCCGGTAACCATGCTGGTAGAACCTGAACAGGAATCGACTAATCACAGTGGAAAAGCAGAGCCAGATGATGGCAGGGTAGATCTCTGGTGATCCTGCCTGGATCTAGGTGCACCTGACCCTAATCTTGGGCACTTTCGTCATTAAGCCAATAAATCCCCTCCTCCTTAATCCAACTTGAAACAAACTTACAACTTAGTAGTCAAAATGAGAGTCATAACATTGGTCCTAAAAAGATGTTTCTAATTAACTTTGACTCTTCCTGCATTGCTCATATTCACCTGATTTATCCTTTGAAATGTTTACTGACCCATTCCTTCCTTGTTGCTCACTGCTATGATCCTTACCCAAATCTTGACCATTCTTCCAGTTTTGTGGCTGGAAGAGATGCCAGACACCATGTAGGTCAGGGGATTCCCTACCCGGCCATGCATCATAATCATCTGCAGTGTTTATCATTCTGCAGACTCCCAACCCACAGGGATTCTGATTCCATGGGTCTTGGGTGAGGTCCTGGAGTCTGCATATTAACACACTTGTATTACCTATCACCTATAGTTCAGCTATGGTCAGGAACCAGGGATCTGAGCTCACATCTCACCTCTCCTCCTTTCCTTAAGGCTACATTCCCAGAAATGGAATTACTGGGTTAATATCTATGATCCTACCAAAAAAATAGCAATTTTGATAGTTTCTCAAATTTACTCAAGTTTTTGTTGTTGTTGTTGTTTTTTGAGACAGAGTCTTGCTCTGTCACCAGGCTGGAGCGCAGTGGCATGATCTTGGCTCACTGCAACCTCCGCCTCCCATGTTCAAGCTATTCCCCTGCCTCAGTCTCCCGAGTAGCTGGGACTACAGGCACAAGCCACCATGCCTGGCTAATTTTTTGTATTTTAGTAGAGATGGGGTTTCACCATGTTGGCCAGGATGGTCTTGATCTTCTGACCTTGTGATCCACTCGTCTCGGCCTCCCAAAGTGCTGGGATTATAGGCATGAGCCACCACACCCAGCCAAATCTATCCAAGTTCTAAAGGAAAATATCAGACTAAGAGAAGAAAACAAAAAGCATAGCAAACGCTACCCCAGCCATCTCTGGATTACTTGTACAATGTAAGCGGAAATGGTCTTGCATAAGACCTACTGCCTAATTCCACATATTCCAATGGGTGATGCATAGGTGCTAGTAAACATTTAGACTCCAATGCAGCAAATAACACTGAGTCACACAGTGAGAAAGCTATTCCATTTTCAGTGCTTTTTCAACATCTAAGAACAAGAAAGTCTAAGCTTGATACGGTTTAAGAATTTTAATATTTTCCTATTCTTTTTTTTTAATTATTGTTTTGTTTTTTGAGATAAAGTCTTGCCCTGTCTCCCAGGCTGGAGTGCAACGGCGTGATCCCAGGTCACTGCAACCTCCGCCACCCAGGTGCAAATGATTCTCCTGCCTCAGCCTCCCGAGTAGCTGGGATTATAGGTGCCCACCATCATACCCAGCTAATTTTTGTATATTTAGTAGAGGCCAGGTTTCACCATGTTAGCCAGGCTGGACTCAAACTCCTGACCTTGGGATCTGCCTGCCTTGGCTCCCCAAAGTGCTGGGATTACAGGTGTGAGCCACCGCGCCTGGCCTTTCTTACTCTTTTGTATTTTTATATTTTTGTAGAGAAGGAGTCTCACTATATTTCCCAGACTGGTCTTGAACTCCTTGGCTCAAGTGATCCTCCCCACTCAGCCTCCCAAAGTATTGGGATTATAAGCATGAGCCACTGCACTCAACTCAGTTGAGTTGCACTCAACTCAGCTAAGTTGCTGCTTATATGTCTTGAACACTTTTCTGATATTGCCTAATCCTCCCTTTCAATTGAAAAGACAATAGAACCTTTAGTAGGCAAGAATATCAAGCCAGAAATGAACAACATTTAGTGTTCTTAGTGTTTGATTTGACAATTACCTTCTATTTATGTTATTACTGACAATTTCTGGCTTTCTGATATAAAATTTCTTTTAAAAATAAATGTAGTTAGGATGTGGAGAAACTACGACCCTCAAACATTGCTGGTGGTATTAGAAACTGGTACAGCCACTTTGGAAAGGTTTGGCAGTTCCTGAGAATGTTAAATATAGAAGGTACCATATGATCCAGAAGTTCCTCTCCTAGTTACATACCTACAAGAATTGAAAACATGTGTCCATATAAAACGTTGTACACAAATGTTCAAACAGCAGCATTATTCCCAATAGCCAAAAAGTCCAACTTCAATGTCCATCAACTGGTGAACTGATACATCAAATGTAGTATATCCATACAATGGAATAGTAACTGGCAATAAAAAGGAATCAAATATGATACAATGCATGCTACAACATAAATGAACCCTGAAAACAGTAAACCTGTGAACATCATGAAAATGTATAAAGCCACATATTTTACGATTCCACATATAAGAAAAGTCCAGAATAGGCAAAGCCACAGAAATAGGAAGTAGATTAATGAGGCCAGATGCGGTGGCTCACACCTGTAATCCCATCACTTTGGGAGGCCAAGGTGGGTGGATCATTTGAGATCAAGCATTTGAGATCAGCCTGCCCACCTTGGAGAAACCACATCTCTACTAAAAGTACATATATTAGCTAGGTGTGGTGGTGAATGTCTGCAATCCCAGAACTTTGGGAGGACAAGGAGGGTGGATCACATAAGGCCAGAAGTTTGAGACCAGCCTGGCCAACATGGAGAAACCCCATCTCCACTAAAAATACAAAAATTATCTGGGCATGGTGGTGGTAGCTTGTGCCTGCAATCTCAGCTGCTCGTGTGGCTGAGGCAGGAGAATCACTTGAACCCAGGGGGCGGAGGTTGCGGTGAGCCAAGATCATACCACTGCACTCCAGCCTGGGCGATATAGCAAGACTTTGTCTCAAAAAAAAAAAAAAAGAGAGAAAGGAAAGAAAGGGAAGAAAGTGAGGGAAGGAAGGAAGTGAGGAAGGAAGGAAGGGAGAGAGGGAGGGAGGGGGGAAGAAAAGAGAAGAGATTAATGGCTGTCAGTAACTAGGGGGAGGGGCAAATGGGAAGTGACTAATGGCTTAATAGGTACAGGGTTTCTTTTCGGGGTGACGAAAATGTGAAAGTGTTCTGAAATTCAATGGTGGTGATGGAGGTACAATTCTTTGAATAAACTAAAAACCACAGAATAGTATACTCTTTTTTTTTTTGAGACAGAGTCTCGCTCTGTAGCCCAGGCCGGAGTGCCGCGGTGCAACCTCAGCTCACTGCAACCTCTGCCTCCTGGCTCCTGGTTCAAGCAATTCTCCCGTCTCAGCCTCCCAAGTAGCTGGGATTACAGGCGTGAACCACCATGCCCAGCTTTTTTTTTTTTTTTTTTGTATTTTTAATAGAGACAGGGTTTCGCCATGTTCACCAGGCTGGTCTTGAACTCCTGACCTCGTGATCCGCCCACTTCAGCCTCCCAAAGTGCTGGGATTACAGGGTGTGAGCCACCACACCCAGCCTGAATTGTATACTTTTAAAAGGTATTTGAGTTAAACTGCAATAAAGCTGTTATTAAATAAATACATCAGTGCACTTATGTTTATAACATGGATAGATGTAAAAAATTTTAAAGCAGGTAATGGTAGTATAGCAATATTATAAGAATTGTGGGCCAGGTGCGGTGGCTCACACCTGTAATCCTAGTACTTTGGGAGGCCAAGGCGGGTGGATCACCTGAGGTCAGGAGTTCGAGATCAGCCTGGCCAACATGGTGAAATCCTGTCTCTACTAAAAATACAAAAATATTAGCCGGGTGTGGTGGTGGGCTCCTGTAATTCCAGCTACTAGGGAGGCTGAGGCAGGCGAATCACTTGAACCTGGGAGGCGCAGGTTGCAGTGAGTCAAGATCAAGCCACTGTACTACAGCCTGGGCAACAAGAGCAAAACTACATCTAAAAAAAAAAAAAAAAAAAAGATTTGTGATGCCATGTGGGAACAAGTGAAGTTTGGAAAATGTTGCCCCAGTTGTCCTGGCTTGAGTGTACCCCACACTCAAATGAAAAATGATATTCAGAATAACACAGAAGGCTCAGAGGGAGAAGCAACTTCCATGCTTCCTCTCCATGGTGCCTGAGACAAGCGTCTCCTTAATCGCTCAAAAGTCTCAAGCGTGCGACTTAATTAAACTTCAATTTCTGGAGTGTATAAATAATGAAATACAGCATTAATGTGTAGTGCTATTTACTTTGTAGCCTATTACTGCAAAACACACTGAATTATTAAAGCGAGTAATTGGTTCTACTCAGACCCTCTTCTCTGCTGTCTCCTGTTAGTTCTCTTATCAGTGCTTCTCCTGAACTGTCAAGCTAAATTAACTCAGGTGAACCCGAGGCTGCCATACAGACTGGCAGGGTAAGTTGGATGGAAAATCACACTTCTTTCAAATACAGCCCCAAACTGTGCTGTTGGCAACTAGTTTTACTTACAGAAGGAAACAGAAATACGTGGGGGGAAATGGTAGGAGATGAATTTTAAGAAGCTGAATATGCTCACCTTATGGGAAGAATAGATTAGTGGTGTCCCTCTCCCTAGTGGAATGTTTTGCAAGATGAAACCATTTTTGCTATTTTAACACAGAGAAGGTCTGCAAATGAGGCGAGAGTGGCAGTTAAGGAAGTGGAAACAACAGTTTGATACAGCCCCTAGAAGAAGAGTTCGGTGATGGATAATTATAGCCATGCCAAGTGTTGGCAGTGACAGTCACTCCTAAAGCTCCCTGCAAACCACAGGCTTTGGAAGGCATGAATCCCCTGACAAAAATGTTCTCCCTTGATGCCATGATTAGATTCTTTATTCAGAACCCACACATGATACTAAGGACTTTGCTAATAGTTAAATCACTTTTAATGACCCATGGTTTCAAGTTAAATCAAATATCATAAATCTTTCAAGACAGAAGAGCTGGCAATTGCCTTGAAGTCATGGTATTACATGAATAATGCCAACAGATTGCCAAAGATTCCATGGAGGGCTTAATGACATTATTTGATAAATGCATTTAATTATTAATAGTACATATTTAGCTTGACTCATGATATTTGAAATGAGGCTGTATTTTTTTTTTTTTTTTTGAGACGGAGTGTTGCTCTGTTACCTAGGCTGGAGTACAGTGGTGTGATCTCAGCTCACTACAACCTTCGCCTCCCAGGTTCAAGCAATTCTCTGCCTCCATCTCCCTAGTAGCTGGGATTACAGGCACCCACCACCATGCTCGGCTAATTTTTGTATTTTTAGTAGACATGGGGTTTCACCATGTTGGCCAGGCTGGTCTCTAACTCCTGACCTCATGATCCACCCGCCTTGGCCTCCCAGTGAGGCTGTATTCTTAAAGTCTAGGTCTAATGCATAGTAGGTGTTCAGTGTCTAACATTGCTGATTACAGCTATGTACACACATGTGTGTGTGTGTTTGCTTTTAGACATCATTGTGCACATACATAAGCTTTAAAATCAGTAAGTGTCACAGCAAGGATTCAAATCCAGAGAGCTGGATTTAAGAGGCTTTTAGTCATTATGTTATATGTGGAACCACACACAAGTAAGTTAGAAGAAGAGCCCTCTCTGAGCAGATGAAGCCCCTACGCAGGGTTCCTGGCATGGACTGGACTTCAGTCTCCCATGCCCAGCCTCCCCGGGTGCTCATGTGCAGGGAATGATTTCCACAACAGACCTTCACCAACTCTACCTTCCTAATCCATCCATTTGCCATTCATGGACATTATTCACATTTGTGTTTATTCTATGAAGGCACCTGGACTATTCTCATTTCATTTTTTCCCTTATGATTGTTTCTGACATATAGGAGATTCTGTTTCTCCATCTCCTTCTTCTTTCCAAATTAACATGTTATTGAGATTTTAAAATATGAATCGGCAGTGCTAGTTTGAAATAAATGGCTGTTGACATATGAGGGAGAAGAATTAGATGAGGATTACATCTTCTGCAAAGGGGCACTTCTGTCTCATTTCCTGAAAAATATCATGAAGGACTTTGAAACTTAAAGGTAGGAAACGAAGAAAAATGGTCTCCCCAACTAATTTTCAGCTTCTTAAGCCTCAGGCCATTAAAGGATTTTTAATTTTTATGGTAATTTATATACTTTAAGTTATTTAATGCATATACAAGTAGTGCATACATTGTAGAAAAATTTTCAACTACTACTGGCAAATGTGGGGGGCGCGCTCAATTCCAATTTCATAACTACCATTAAAATGTTGGTACACTGGCCGGGCACAGTGGCTCATGCCTGTAATTCCAGCACTTTGGGAGGCTGAGATGGATCACCTGAGGTCAGGAGTTTGAGATCAGCCCGGCCAACATGGTGAAACCCCGTCTCTACTGAAAATGCAAAAATTAGCTGGATGTGGTAGCACGTGCCTGTAATCCCAGATACTTGGGAGACTGGGGTAGGAGAATCACCTGAGTCTGGGAGGCGGAGATTTGCAGTGAGCCGAGATTGTGCCACTGCATTCCAGCCTGGGCAACAGAATGAGACTCTGTCTCAAAAAAAAAAAAAATACAAAATTAGCCGGGCATGGTGGCAAGTGCTGTAATCCCAGCTACTCGGGAGGCTGAGGCAGGAGAATTGCTTGAACCTGAGAGGTGGGGGTTGTGGAGAGCCACTGCACTCGAGCCTGGGCAACAAGAGCAAAACTTTGTCTCAAAAAAAATTTTTTTTGGTATATTGTCTTCCAGAGTTATACCCAATATATGTGGTTGTGTGTATATAAATATGTAAACATATGAAAACTTTTAAACTTGAAGTAGGATCATTTTCATAACTTGTTTTTTTCTTACAAAATTTGAACAATTACAGAAAACTAGAGAGGCTCTAGAAAGCTATGAAATGGTTCAAATTGTGAGATTTGTTCTCAGGTACAGCATGGTGATTAGCAGTTTTGCTCTAGAAGCACATGAACTTGCTTCAAATTCTAGGCCTGCCACTTGGCTGTCCTATCTTGGGCAAGTGCTTTAACCACTTTTAGCTCTCGGTTTCCTCATCTGTAAAATGGCCATACTGATGATAATGGACATCTGCTTTGGATTTTAGGGTTTCTTACTGGCATCCATTTTTAGGACTTTCTGGTAAAAGCACCTTAATTTTATTTTGAAGACACCACTCTTTTTCTGTTCTCAGTCCGTGAGGCTTGGAGGGATAGAATCAGCTGCTCCTCATCCCACCAGCTGTAGGCACATCCCACGTGTAGCCATCAGTGATTGGATATACATGTGATCCAAGTGAGGCCAAGAGAGGCTGCCCTGGGACTTTGGCTGGATGGAATTTTCCCCTTAGGGGCTACTAGAGGAGGAGTCTGCATGCCCAGACCTATCGGGAATCCTTACGTGGAGAAAACTTACCTGAGAGTGTCACTCACACAGAAGGAAGCAGAGCTAAAAGGAGGCAAGATGGTTAGAAATCCTGGCTTCACCTGTGACTGAAGCTTTATCTTTTTGCACTTTCCAGTTTATAAGCCAGTTAAAACTCCTTTTATGACTAAGTGATACAAATGGATGAGCTGGCATTCTATCACTTGCAACTGAAGGAGTTCTGCCCTAACCAATATGAGTTCCTACCTCTTAGGTTATTACGAAGATCAAATGAAATAATGTAGTGAAGTGCTTAATAAGGTACCTGACATATTTTAAGTCATCATTCAATATTAGTTGTTATCATAATTATTAAATATTAACATGAAATTCATCAGAAGCCTTCATTTTTCTCTAAAAATTTTATATCCAAGCCAAAACCAGACTAGGCAGGGCAACAAAAACACATTATTTTATGTATCAATATTCTACCTTACTGTGAAACAGATTTGAACTGCTGGAGAACATTTTTTTTTTTAAATTTGAGACAAGGTCTCACTCTGTCGCTCAGGCTAGATTGCAGTGGTGCAATCTCGGCTCACTGCAACCTCTGCCTCCCGGGTTCAAGCGAGTCTCATGACTCAGCCTCCTGAGTAGCTGGGATTACAGGCACCTGCCACCATGCCTGGCTAATTTTTGTATTTTTGGTAAAGACCAGGTTTCACCATGTTGGTCAGGCTGGTCTCAAACTCCTGACCTCAAGCAGATTTTGCCCACCTCAGCCTCCCAAAGTGCTGGAATTACAGGCATGAGCCACTGCGCCTGGCCACATTCCTTTAGCTTTGAATGAGGAGACTTGAGATTGGTGTATCATTTATTATATATAAAAGCTGAGTTGCTGTTTCAAGTCATACCTGCCCCCACAGAAAAAGCCTACTTGAATCTGTATCTTTTAAAAAATACATAAAATTGAAATAGAGATGGCGGGGGGTCTCACTATGTTGCCTAGGTTGGTCTCTAACTCCTGGGCTCAAGTGATCCTCCTGCTTCAGCCTCCTAAAGTGCTGGGATTACAGGCATGAGCCACCAGGCCCAGCCTCGAATCTGCATCTTAGCCCTTGCTAACACTTGCCGGGAGTTTCTGGTGTGGCATGTTCAGTGTCAGCATTCTACCTGCTTTGTCTCCTTTTGTCACTGAACTTATTTCTGAGAAAGCCACAATTTGCTGAGGACTGACTTATTCAAAGTCACACAGGTACTTAGCTGGGTCTAGTTATGGCTCAGTTACTAACAATGCAATGATGGATAATAACAGTACTCAGAACAGCGAATCATTTGGTGACTCCCATGAGCTAACCCTGTGCTAGGTGCTTTATGTACATTATTATTTCACCTCTTGGAGCTCAGTCTTCTCACTCATAAAAGGGAGTCACATTTTGGATGTGTTCTCTACTGTCTTATGTAAAGCTTGGATTCTACATTATACCATATGAGATTACAGTTTCTCATGTTGCTAAAAGAGATAGGGAATCATCTAAAAGTCACTTGAAATGTATCAGGGTCCTCTTTGCTGTCACAAAATCAGCAACTCCCAATAAAGGTACATGTCAAAAAGCTTATTTTTCCAGGAGGAGTTTTCAGAACTTCATAATCGGAAATAAATCAGAATATTTAAGGGAAATGTACAATGAATTCTATCTTCAACAGAAGTCTCTTATTTTTATTATTTGTAAAATTGTGCTAAAATACGTATAACATAAAATTTTGTCTTTTTTTTTTTACAGTGAATTATAAATGAAGAGAAGTATTCCTAAAGAAAATCTCTTCTCAAATTCTCTTCCAAAGACTCTCACCTGTGAGTTTTAAAAGGCACAGTGTCAATATGGCCAGTATTTACTGAATTTAGTAAAGGTGCTAAAAGCAAGTGCTATATTCAAATTAGTTCAGATTATTTGCTAGTAAGTAACAAATGCAAGTCAAATTAGATTAAGAAAAAGGGGGACTGATTACATCTCGGAATCTAGAAAAGATTGAAACAGCACAGCCAGTGAAAGGCAAGAAGCTGGCCTTAAAACAACATTGGGAACTGACCCCCGAGCCCACCTAACCCCACTCCAGCCCACCCCATCTGGGTTGCTCTGCATCACTTCTCATCTCTCCATATCATCTTGGTTTCCATGAACACCCATTGCAGAACAGCCTTCTCCACTAGCAGAAATACGGCTGCAATCCCTGAGGTGGATACTGTACAGCTTCAGCCACTAGAAACAGTTTGCCCTTATGCTGTTCCCTTAGGTCTCTGTTGTGCCAAACCCCCATTAACCTCAGTGGGGAAGGCACCAGGTTCAAGAGCTGAAGAAGAGACCCAGAGCTAGCAAATGAGACCTGGGGTTTTACTGGGGGCTTCCATACAGGGGAGAGAGTTCAGTGGCAGCGGGCTGGGCAGGAGGACCGCCTTACATACAGCCCAGTGGTGGTGGGTTGGGCAAGATGACTGCACAGTCCAGTCTGGGAGGGCTGGGCAGAAGAACTGCAACTGTTTGCAAAAGGTGTGCAGTTTATATATTACAGTGTTTTCACTTACCACCCTCCCCTCAATGACCTCCACCTGGCAACCTTCATGCAACCCCAAACTCAAGGCCTCGATCCCTTGTACAGCCCGTGTTCCCCGGGAATGGATGGGGCCTCAGATGTTCCTCATAGAACTTAAGAATGAATCTCTGGGTTGGCCGCTCCACGATTCCCTAGGTTGGAACACACGTTCAGGTGTGTCTGCCACAGGGTTATTCTACAGGTATGCTCAAGCTATTGCTATCAGGTGCATTTACCATATAGTCTGCGATCCCAGTTTTTAAAAAATCCTTTAAAAAAGCTCTAATTTCACTCAGGAACCTACCTCTGGTAAGTTACCCACAGCATTTGATAAGGTCAAGTGCACACAATGGCTGCTCCAGAGGGTGGATGTTCACTTCCTGGGTGCCTCCTCAACTATTCTACTTTCTCTCCATCAATAGTTCCAAGATTTTTATTTAAAAGAACCATCTGGTTCAGATAAGATTATTTTGAATGTAATTATGGAACCCTCAACTTGAACACAGGGCCCAAGAAACGTTAGACCTCAGGATGCCTTGATTCCGGGACTCAGTGGTGTCCTCAAGGACACGTATTTTCTTTCTTTTTCTACTGCCCAAACAGATGGCTTCATCCTAGAGGTGATTCCTTTATGATCATGGTGGCAGCTGGGGCTATTTATTTCCTTGGTTGTACCTAGAAGATAGAGTTTTTGGTTTAATAATGTAAAAAATGTTCTTTCCTTCTGGCTGATTGGGCCAGTTTGGGGCATATCACACCTCTGAACCAATAGCTGTTGGCAGAGAAATGAATGGATTGACAGGCTTAGTCCTGGATACAAGAAGCTCACACTATGAAAGGGATGGATCATCATGGTGGTCTTAGACACTCCCTTGGGGCGACCTAGTGAGACATTACCTGACTGAGCCCTCCAGTGACTGAATTCCCATCATACTAAGAATAAATTTCAGTTTCCCAGAGTGGCCTTTGAGCCCTTGCCTGATCTCAACCCCATTTAGTTTTCTAAAAACTCTCCTACCTCTCCTTTTATTACAAATAATAAAAAATAATAAAATCTATTTAAAAGGAAAAAATGTCCCTCTCTTTTAACAGTGTTACTTTTTTTTTTTTTTTTTTTTTTTTGATACGGAGTCTTGGTCTGTTGCCCAGGCTGAAGTGCCGTGGCGCAATCTTAGTTCACTGCAACCTCTGCCTCCCAGGTTCAAGTGATTCTTCTGCCTCAGCCTCCCAGGTAGCTGGGGCTACAGGCCTCCACCACCACGCCCAGCTAATTTTTGTATTTTAGTAGAGACAGGGTTTCACCATGTTGGCCAGGATTGTCTCAATCTCTTGACCTCATGATCCGCCTGCCTGGGACTCCCAAAGTGCTGGGATTACAGGTGTAAGCTACTGTGCCTGGCCTTAATGGTGTTACTATTAAAGACCCTCACTATTCTTCTAAAGGGTATAGGACGATTTTGAATATTATTAGATAATAAGGAACTGAATACTATAAGTAAAGCCGTAGAATAGGGCTGGCACAGCCAGGTCCTGCACTCATTCATTAGTTCATTCAACAAATATTTATTATCTACCATGAGATCATTTCTGTTTTAGTAATCAGTGAAACAGTGATTAAGGAGATCACTGTTAAGTGTACGTGAGGGGACAGGAACAAATAAGATACAATATTCGCACAGTGAGTGCTGTGAAAAGCAAAGCACTAGGCAGGGTAAAGAAGAAGAGAGTGATGGAGAGGACCCTGTGTTCTTCAGCAGCTAGGAGGCCCCCTCTCAGAAAACATTTGAGCATAGTCCTGAAAGAAAAGGGGGAGTTGGCCATGCTAGGATGTGCGCAGACATTCCAGCACAGAGAATGAGTACACACTGCTGAAGCAGGAATGGGCTTGGTGTATTTGAAGGTCAGTGTGGCTGAAGTGGAGCAAATGAATGGGGAGTGGCAGGACAAGAGGCCAGAACACTAAATGGGGTTAAGATCAGGCAAGGGCTCAAAGGCTACACTGGGAAACCGAAATTTATTCTTAGTGTGATGGGAAGTCAGTCGCTGGAGGGCTTTAACCAGCAAATGGGTGGAACCCCATCTGGTCTACTTAGTACAGATTATTTCAGCAGCTGTGAGGAAAATGGACTGTAGAGGGCACTAGAGTGAAACCACACAAACCAGAGAGTAGGCACCTGTAGGTGTTCAGGCAGGGAATAATGGTGGTTAGGAGCTCAGTAAGTAACCACGGAGTAGAAATGGTGGAACCGGGCATGTACTTTTGCGACAGAACCAATAGGGCTTACTGACTGACTAGGTGTGGAGGGTGATGGAGGGGATTCATGGACCAATCAGCAAAAATGAATTGTGGATAGAATCAAGACTCACACTACATAATATCATAGATGGTACTCAAGATCTGGACACCTTTAATGTGCTCTGGGGCTATCAGCTAATTATAGGATGGCCATAGATGAAGCCTTTTGCTATAGAACACCATCCCTTTTTAGTGAGACCTTTATTCAGATTTGAACACTCTGAGAAGACTTATCTCAGACACTAAAGAGAACTGCAGGAAATTGTGTCTCTTGATGAGACGCATGATTCCTTTCATTGCAGCAGCTGGGGATGCTGCCAAGTGTAATGTATTTCCGTATTGTCTCCTTTCCCTCATCCCCAAATTCTGAGAGGGCAGCAACTCCATTCACCATTGTACCAGAAGTGCCTGGCAGAGTAAATGTGCAATCACCTTTGCTGAATGACTGTGGAATAAAATGGCAGAGGAAAACTACAGGGCTTAGAGGTAGCTTAAGTCTCCCTTAGAAGCCATATTTTAAGAGAAATAGCAATATCCAGCCCAACACAGAAGAAAAAGAATAAAGTTCAGGAGAGGGTTGAGGTTGAGTAATCAGTAAGAGTCCTAGGATGGAGCCCATAAATGAGAAACAGTGATTTTGCAAGAGTTAGCACAAAGGGCCATGCAATAGCCATCACTGGGATTTTGTTGCTAAACTTGATGATCTCACCACAGGATCATCAAATGCCTGAGCTGGAAGAGATCTCATACAACTTTTGGATTAATGTACTCATTTCACAGATGAAGAAAATAAGGTGAAATGGCTTTGGACTAGAACCCAGTTTGCTGGACTCCACATGCCAAATTCTTTTTTATATTGCACTGATTCGCAGTTAAACTTCCCTTCCATATG
Organism: Cheracebus regulus; assembly: GCA_963574635.1. Taxonomy (NCBI): domain Eukaryota; kingdom Metazoa; phylum Chordata; class Mammalia; order Primates; family Pitheciidae; genus Cheracebus; species Cheracebus regulus. The sequence goes on along the minus strand of CAUYQU010041067.1, from coordinate 71,953 downwards.
TGGGCTCAAGGAAGAGTTTTCAGAAGCAACCTAGAGAGAGTCTTCTAATGTCTATTAGAATCCATTCCCAAGTACAATTCTCATCTTATGATGCAGTTCCATGAAAAAAAAAAAAGCTCTCTCTTGATAAACCTTTCCTCTTATTCAGTGAAAATGAGGCAGCCCATCATGGTTCCCTTTTTGAAATGGCTGCCAGGAAGCTTAGAGTTAAATTTAACACTTAATCCTATTAACAAAAGTACTGTTTATTTTTTGGCAAACAGTATTTATTTACCCCTCTTATGACTTTTCATTTTTTTATACCATTTCAATGGACTTACTGTATATGTGTCTTTTACTATATGTCGTCTCAAATTCTTTTTGGAAGTCAGCCAGCTATAAATCACCAATAAACCAAAATAGAAGGAAGATTTCATTTCTCTTGTGCACTGAGACTGCTGCTTCCAGTATGGTGTCCGTTTTCAAATCCTCTCCACCCCTTGACAGAAAAGCTCAGACCTTACTTACCTTCTGGCTTTATATTTATAGAGAAGGAGGCCACCGCAGGACAGATTGCATACAAATGACTAGTTATAAAATTGTAGGGTCTGCCTACTAACGAGGCAAGTCCTTGGAAACTTCTGTGAAATGAAAACAAGATGTGGAAGGAGAGTGCTATGTTTCCTGCATTGACGTGGCAGAACTTCACTTACAGCAGCCCCCTAGGGGAGGCAAGGCAGCACAGGCTGTGGATGGTAAGCAGGTGGTGGACTGTGTCGCATCCAACTCCAGGCTCTCAGCTAACTACAACAGCAAGCCTGACCCTCCCCAGGCCAGAGAAATGAGATCACATAGCCTTCATCTCTTCTGGATTCTAGCCATGTCAAGAGATTAAAGCACTCGTTTTCTGAAAACACAAGGCTTTCTCTTCCTTCCCTAAATAAAATTCCTCCTAAACCACAAAAATTTAACCCAGGCAGAATTAGGAAAGCAATAAAGGAGTCCTAGTAGAGATCTTTCCTCCTGCTCCCTCACAACTTCAGAATCTTCTGCTGCCATTTCTGTTGAGGTAGCAAGAGAAAGATAAGTAAGTCCCAGAAAATGTCAGCTGTTTACGCATTTGAGCCTGAGACTTCCTGTGGCTTTTGTTTTTTACTCCTTCCCCAGTTTTAAAATATTGTTCTTTATTCCTATGGTGTTGGCCATGATTTCCATGATAATCTAAGAGATATGTTCAAAAGAAAAATGGCTTCAAGTGTATGGTTGCTCCTGGAAATAGTCCTTCCCTAAAACATCCATTTGGATTCTGTTCATGATCTCCTCCTAGTCAGCGCCACTTTGTTCAGAGAGAGACAAAAAGATGCTGCGCCACGGTTCTCAACACTTTGAAGAATGAGAGAGTTCCAAAAATCTATAGTGTTTCTTTAAAAAACATCTCAGTAAAATTACGAATTGCAGGCAAGTCTATGGCATGACATCAGCATAACAGGTAAGTGCTCAACCAGAGCCCACACTGCCTGAATCTTGATCCTTCTCTACCAGGTTACCACCTGTGAACCTTGGACAAATTGCTAACCCTTGTGCAATACTTTCCTCATCTGAAAAGTAGGGATTACATTGGTGCTTATTTGCAGAGCAGGTTCTCAAACTTTGCTATGCATGAGAAACAACGGGAGGGACTTGTTAAAACACAGGTTGCTGATGCTACCCCCAAAGCCTCTGATTCTGTAGAGCTGGGGTGGGGCCCAGGAATCTGTATTTCTAACAAGTTCCCAGATGATGCCTGTGCCACTGCTCTGAAGTCTACACTTTGAGAACAACTATCAAAGGGTTATGGTGTGGGCCACGTGCAGTGGCTCACGCCTTAATCCCAGCATTTTGGGAGGCTGAGGCAGGTGGATCATTTCGGCCTAGGAGTTCCTGGCCAATATGGTGAAACCCTGTCTCTTTAGCTAGGCATGGTGGCAAACGCCTGTAATCCCAGCTACGTGGCAGGCTGAGGCATGAGAATCACTTGAACCCGGGAGGCTTGAACCTGGGAGAAAGAAGTTGCAGTGAGCCAAGATCGAGCCACTGCATTCCAGCCTGGGTGACAGAGCGAGAATCTGTCTCAAAAAAAGAAAAATCGGCGGTGGGGGGAGGTTATGGTGTGGATTATGTAGTTGTATATGTAAGCATTAACTGTGACTATTTTTATATACTGCAGTTAGCACTGTCCTTGGCAATAGGTTAGCTACATTAAGGGGTGACAGTTATTATATTATTATCTTACCAGTTGTCCCATCAAACTTAGAAATCATATTAAACTTGCAGTCAAATCCTAATTAATCTATTATAATAAACTCCAGTATAGAAGAGGGGAAATCCTATTAATTTCCTAACAGAGATATCCTTAAAGACTGTATACATCCAGAAAGGGCTGTAAAGTGTTATCAGTACTTGAAAGTGAGAAATTATTGGGAGTTTTTTTCCCCCCTAAAACTTGTCAGTACCCATCTGTACTGAGGCATAAGGCAAACAAAGCTGACACAGCTCCTTCTTGAGGTTTTGTGTCTTTTCTCTTGGTTACAGTAATAGTGCCAAAGAGATTTAGTCATTATGGTCAAAAAGGAATTTTTCAACTTTTTTCAGGTTGAAATTAAAGAGCCCAGAAATGAGGACGTTGCAATGGCAGTTAGAAACAAGAGTTTTGAAAAGGGCAGATGAAACAGACCCGCTACAAGACAAGGGGATGGTGGAAAACCCTTCACAACAAAGGAAATGAACGCAAATCCCTAACCTGCGGGCATTCCAGCAACCCAAAGACCAAAGATAAAGCGCTAGGATGAAAAGCCTCCACGTGTTAAGCTTTGTGTAGGGAAAGAGAGTATTAAACAGAAGGTCGAAGGTTAAGATGTTTTCCTTGTAGGACCCTTTGGACCATACTTGAACCTGAAACAGAATGAAAATCAGGAAACCCCCACTTCGTCTTTTCTGTGCCACTCATCAGTCTTTTCAAGGAGAAAACTTTTTAATAAACTTAGGTCAAGTGTCTCATCTGTTCTAAGCACGGGGGTACTCGAGGTTGAATGAGAGGCAGCCAGTCCTTGGTAAACATCTAACTTTTCCAACTCAATCAGATCTACGGTTTCGGTAAAATTCTCCAGTGAAACATGAGAATTAGATAAGCATTCTTGCATCGTGATGGCTTTTGAAAAATTAAACAAAGGGTGCATGTTTGCAAGAGTGCAAAAATATGCCTCGCCTTGACAGTTAAAAAATGTAACGTACAAAACCACTTTCCTTGACACTTCAAAATGTACGTGATTATTAGCACTGAGCTGTTAGGAGTCCACCAAGGTGGGTCTTCATTTCAATCGGGCTAAGAAACAGAAGTGGGCAGCCCGTGGGTGAAACTTGGAAGTCTGTCTTTCCGGCCCAAAGCCTCCCTTGGACTTGGCGCGGGTGTATGGAGCGAGACACAGGTCCCCAGATGGGATTCTCGGGTTGCCACGACTCACCTCGCCAACTTCTCCAGTCTCGCAGCGCCCCGGCGGTCCGCTCGGGGGCGCGGACGCGGGGGACGACGCCTCCGAGCTCCCGGGCCGGCTCTGGGGAGGGCGCCCAGCCCCGGCCAGCGTGCGGGGACCGGCGCGGGGTGGCGCTGCGGGGCGGACGCGGGGCGCGCGGGCGGCGCAGGGGGCTCAGCGCGGCCGGCGCGCAGGGACAGCAGCGCCAGCAGAAGAGCGGCCAGCGCGAGCAGGAGCAGCGCCGCCGCCTTGCTGCGAAGCTTCATGATGCGGCACGGCGGCGGCGGCCCCCGGGCGGCTCGGCCCCTCTGCGCATCGCGGCGGCGGCGACAGGACCAGTGCAGCAGCGCGCGGCGGTCGCCTCCTCCGTCCGCCCGCCGGGGACTGGGGTCGTGGCGGCCGGCGGGCGCCCGGCGGCGGCGGCGGCGGCGGAGGAGGAGCACGAGGAGAGGAGGGGGAGGCGGTGCGAGTGGGGCTCCAGGAGGAGCAGCTTGCACCTACCGTACTGTGTGGAGTAGCCGCCCCTCCGCCCACCCGCCCGCCGCCAGGCGCTCAGGCTTCTGGTAGAGCAGACTCAAAACCACTTCATTCATTCATTCGTTCGTTCGTTTACCTCCCCATTCACCCACCCACCCACCCATGCCATCCACTCGTCCCTCTGATTCTCTCATGCCACGATTAACTTATTCGTTAATTTATTCCATATGTTTCCCCCTAATTTATTTTATCCATCTATCCATACATTCGTGCACTTATCCACACATCTTCTCAGGCAGGAAAATCTCTGTCCTGTTTGCACAGTGCAGAGGTCTGCACGTGGTGCTGCTAATAAATACCTGTTGAATAAAATCTTGCTGCCTCTGTCTTGCCACGTCCCTTCTTCCTGGAGGAGGATATACTGAACAAGGACACAAGCAGTAAAGCAAAGCAAGTAAAATTAGGAGTTGGGGTTTCAGCCTCGAACACCGAAGTGGAACTTGGGACAGCTAGACTGGACCGAACAGATCCATGCAGCCCGAAGAAATTAGAGAATGAATTTCAAAGTCTGAATTTGAAATCTGACACTGTCACTTAACTGGCTTGGTGATCCTGAGGAAGCTGCACAACTTCCTTACGTGAAAAATGAGAATAACAATGCTGCTCACCACAGAGGCGTTTTGTGGGCATTAAGTTAAATAATGCCTTCAAAGACACTAGCACAGTGCTTGGCTCACAGTCGGTGCCTAATAAAAGTTCTGTAATGATTAGTCCAATAAAACATAGCTTATCATATATACATTAACACACATTTTTCTTTCCGGCACAGATTTAAGATAGAGTAATAACTTCATGACACAATGTAAGAATGGCTTCTTTGGAGACTTTAACAGCTACAATCGCCAGATGAAGGTCATAATTTCCAGACTATTCTTCCAGGGCATCCCCAGTCACAAATCTGAAACATTAGAACACATCCTCTATGACTCACGGTGAATTGACAGCCAGGACTCCATTAACCATTAACTCTCTTTTCAGCACACCATAGAACAAAGAACACTAGTTATAACAACATCATCTCTGAGTTTCTTTTCTTTTCTTCTTTCTTTTTTTTCTTTTTTGATTGCTCTATCGCCCAGGCTGGAGTGCAATGGCGCCATCTTGGCTCACTGCAACCTTTGGCGCCCCAGTTGAAGCCATTTTCCTGCCTCAGTCTCCCAAGTAGCTGAGATTATAGGTGCACACCATCACAGCCAGTTAATTTTTGTAGAGATGGGGTTTCACCATGTTGGCCAGGCTGGTCTCAAACTCCTGACCTCAAGTGATCTGCCTACCTTGGCTTCCCAAGTTGCTGGGATTACAGGCATGAGCTACTGCACCCGGCCTGTCCCTGAGTTTCTGCAAGATTCCGTGTTGCTTTATAAATCATAAAATTCAGTTATATTCTGAATTATTCTCATATTTGCATTTTATTTTAGTTCCTTGGGAACCTATCGTATTTAAAGTTCTAGGGATAAGAATATTTAGTAATTTGGAAGCTCTTGCCAAGCAGACATCTAGGAAATGGCAGGGTGCAGGTTCACTGTGGGGGACATGTTGTAGGTGAGCAAGCACAAAGAATCCATTAGTTCTCAAAGATGATGGGGGGAGGGTGCCATCCTATAGGAAGCATCTGGAATTGTGAGAAGGCTGACAGGTTCTACAAGCATATGCAAAACCTCCTGCAATGCTCAGGACATGCCAACAACACGAGCTATCCAGGGTCAACATGGGACTCTGTTGAGAAACAGTAGGCAAGACTGAGGCCTGATGTTTAGACCTTTCAGGTTTTGAAATGGCCACCACTATGTTGATACATGGCACAGAGAAGCAGGCATTCCCAATTCTGTCTTGCCCCTTCCCTTGTACCTCTAGGAGGACAGATGCAACAAAGATAAACTAAGGCAAAGTGAGTCAAAGTAACACTTGATTAGTAGCCAGGGTTTTGGCCTCAAACACCAAAGAATAATTTGGGACAGCTAGACTGGAGCAAAGAGAGGACTCAGTTTTCTTGAACCTCATTGAAGAAAAAAAAAAAAAGCCTGATTTACCTCCTTCCACTTAGTCCAAACCAAACTTCTGTTTGGATTGCTCTGATTGGTGGAAAACTGCATTCCATCCTCTAATTTTTTGTTTGTTTTTCTTTTTTCTTTTCTTCTTCTTTTTTTTTTGGATGTGGGCAAATCTCAATTTAACTGCAAAATACTTCATTTATAGCATATTCAATAACGAACCAACAGGAAAGTTGCTGACTTTGGAACATATGAATATATAAAAATTCCTTGTGATTCAGGTAGTCAAGATAATAAGCACATACAAGGAAAGCAATCTTCATTTTTATGAAAACTTGTACATTTTAAAAAGTGACTAGGCATACTCGGAAGTTCAAAGCAGTAGAATGTACCTTGTGGGCAAAGGAGGATGAAAACCCTTTTCCATGGTTTTAGGCAAATGTATATCAAATATATCCCAATTCCACTTGATAAGTTCAGTTGGATGACCTCCTTGAACCAGGCTAGGGCAGAAAATTAGTAAAAGCGGGCCCTGGGTCGGGATGTGAATCCAGGAGAAGAGGCACACCAGATCCCATGCAGCGCCAAACACATCCGTTCCACTCTCTAACACAGACGAGGCACGTCGCCCCACGTTCCTGGACACGGGATGCAGGAGAACAGTCATCAGATGGTTACTCCTCCCATGGCCTAGTGCTTTCTAATGGTCTTAATTCAGGCCATGGAGAAAATCCTTTACCACCAAACACAAATTGTCACTGAAGTTAAGTAATAAGGGCTGTTATGGGAGAAATTCTTGTAACACATACATAAGGACTTCTATTCACCTAATTAGAACAATGATTACACAATTGACATTCCTGTTTTCATAAGGTTTTGTTCTCTACACTGGAATGGCTTAAGCAAAAGTTGTCTATTTTTAGTTTTACTTTACACTTTCAAAAGAGAGGGAACAGAGAGAAAAAAATGTAAAATGTGACTAACTGCCCAACTCTGGGGACCAGCAGGTAAGAAAGTGGACTTCTCTGACTCCAGGTTCATCAGATTTGGGGGAAGTTTCAGTGCCTAGGGAAGGTTAGTGAAGCTCGTTACACCCCCAACCCTGCAGAAAGAATTCTACAGCTCATCTATCGCAGTGTTCTAGCAAAGCATATGTTGGAAACTATAGGTTTCAACCTAACAACACCTAAATTTTAAAAAGTAGCATTTCAACAACAAACAAGCTCAGAGGGCTTGTCGCAAAAGTGAAATAACAAAACTATTGCTCAGGTATCTGAAAAGTCAAGTTGCTGCCCTCAAGTCCACCCCCTTGAAGGCTTACACAGACATGTAAGGTGACAGTGGCTCCTCGGCAGCACCATTCACAGTGGAATCATCATATGGGGGTAGTGTCATTGTGGGTAACATAAACCAGGACATCTGAGGAGTTCCTGCCATTAATGTATCCATAGCAGTTCCAAACACAGCTGATCAAGAAACCCTTAAAAGTGAAGATAATGAGGCTGAGCACGGTGGTTCACACCTGTAATCCCAGCACGTTTGAAGGCCGAGGCAGGTGGATCACGAGGTCAGGAGATCAAGACCATCCTGGACAATATGGTGAAACCCCATCTCTACTAAATAAAAAAATTAGCAAGGCATGGTGGTGTGCACCTGTAGCCCCAGCTACTCCGGAAGCTGAAGCAGAATTGCTTGAACCTGGGATGCAGAGGTTGCAGTGAGCTGAGATCGTGCCACTGCACTCCAGCCTGGTGACAGAGCAAGACTCTGTCTCAAAAAAAAAAAAAAAGTCAAGATAATGCTAATAAACAGAAGAATAATAGGGACCAAACAGGTAGGATTCACTGACATGACATCATCTCTGTAGAGAAAATTATGTATTCCTGAATGGAGTTTGGATAAACAAGCACAGTGATTGCAACCAAGGTGTTCAGGGCAAGATCAAAGATCTGGTAACAGAAGAATGGGATGATCCAGGCTGTGTGCTGCTTGTATGCTCCATAAGTAGCATAGCACATATCAGGATCATGAGAAGAGAAATAGCAACGGCAATGCACATGTAGTTCCACATGGCTGGGGAGGCCTTAGAATCATGGCAGAGGGTAAAAGGCACTTCTTACATGGCAGTAACAAGAGAGAATGAGCTACATCCGCTAACGTTATTGAAAAGGCCTGCAGATTCTCTTACCCATGGCTTAACCAATGTCTCACTTAGATGTCTGATAGAAAAAAATGCTTATTTATAATGCTTTATAAATTATCTAAAATTCAATTATATTCCAAATCATTGTCATATTGGAATTTTATTTTAATTCTTTGAGAATCCACTGTATTTAAAGTTCTGGATGTGGGAATATTTAATAATTTGGAAGCTCTGAAATCTTTTTTTTCTCTTAGAATCTTGACACCTCTAGTTACCTAGTTGCTCAAGCCAGAAATTACGTGGAAACCATCCTTTTTCCCCCACTTCTTATAATGCTGATCTATTGTTGCAAAACAAATGACCCCAACATTTAGTGGCTTAAGATACTAGCGTAATGTCATAGTTTCTGTGGGTCAGGAATCTGGGCATAGCTTAGCTGGGCCCTCTGCTTCACAGTCTCTCACAAAGCTACAGTCAATTGTTGACCCAAGTCTGTGGTCTCATCTGAAGGCTCAGCTGGGGAAAAATCTTCTGGTTTCACTCACATGATTTTTGGAAGGATTAGTTTCTTTTTTATTATTTATTTTTATTTTTAAATTTATTTTTATTTTTTTTAAAGATGGGGTTTTACCATGTTGGTCAGGCTATCTTGAACTCCCGACCTCAGGTGATCCGCCCGCCTTGGCCTCCAAAGTGCTTGGATTACAGGCGTGAGCCACCGCGCCTGGCCCAGGATTAGTTTCTTTCTTTTTGAAGTTCAGCTTATCAGTCTTTTCTCTGATGGCTACTGGGTTTGGTGTTTTGTCTAAGAAATCTTTGCCTACCTCTCGGTCTCAAGAAATTCTTTTTTCTTCTTTTGTAATAGAGCTGTCTGGATTGGTCATGGTGATTCACACCTGTAATCCCAGTACTTTGGGAGAGGAGGTGGGAGAATCACTTGAGGCCAGAAGTTCAAGACTAGCCTGGGCAACAAAGTGAGACCTTATGTCTACAAAAATAAAAATAATAAAAGATAGAAGTTTCTGTGATAATGGCAATATTCAATATCTGTCCCATCCAATATGGTAGTCACTAACCCCATGTGGCTGTTGAGCACTTGAAATGTGGCTACCACAACTAAGGAAATGCTTTTTAAATTTTATTTAATCTAAATAGTAACATGGGGCTAGTGGCTGCTGTGTTGGAAAGCACAGTTCTAGATTCTATGTTATTTGATTTTTCACAAGTAGATCTACAACCCATCATAGATTATTTTTATGTGTAAGGTATAAAGGTAGAGGACAGGATTTATGTTTTTCTTGGATATTTAATAAATCCATTTGTTGAAAAGACCATCTTTCTCTTAGCGAATTTTATTAGTATTTGTTGTAAATCAGCTGACCATCTATACCATTGTGGAATATTATACAGCTTTTAAAAAATAATAAATTAGAAGGCAGAAAAGCATGAGTTCATGTTCTGTAGTAAAATTTCTTAGGGTCAAATATTAACTCCATTCCTTACTAGTTGCACACTTCTGGGCAAGTTACTTTCTCTTTCTAAGCTTCATTTCCTCATGTATCAAAGGAGGATAATAATAGCATTTATACATTTTTTGTGAGAATTAAATGCAGCAATTTTATGTGAAATTAATGGTTTCCACAAAGCATTCAATACCAGCTGTTAGTTCTTAGCTGTTCATCCTAACCTGGCCCAATCTGGAGCCCTATCCAGCAAACATTGATGTAATAAAGCAGTGATTAAGAAGAAACATAGATTGATTGATATTATATTTATTATATCTTTGTGTGTATATATACATATATTCCTATTTTGAAGTTATAAATGTACTAATAGTAGTAGTCATCATTAACATTCATTATGTCTTACTAAATGCTAGTTCCATTCTAAGAACTTTATCTGTGTTAACTCATTTAATCTTAAGGGTAGACGCTAGTATGTCATTTTATTGATAAGGAGATTAAGACACAGAAGAGTTAGCTAATTTGCTCAGCTAAAAAAAAAGCAGACAGGACTTCTAGTTTCCAGTCTGGCATGTGAAGAGTTTGTACCTCATTATTCTGTCCTAACAACAAGTAAAAAGTTGCACAAACTGAAAATTAACAACTCTTTTTAGGTCCATCAGAGAAGTAAGGTCACAGAGCAAACCATTGTTTCAGAATTTGAAGAGCCAGGTAACTACAGAGAATTAAGTACAACTTAACCCGAGTGGAAATCTCTCAGGAACCAGTGCTGGGGTAGGAAAACCTAAGCTATAATTTGCAAATTGCTGAAGGCTCAGTGTGGATAAGTCAGAAAGTTAAGAACCCTGGTGGTTGAGGGGGCTCAGTTTTATGGGACCCACACTCTTGTCAGTTTACCTCTGCCAGTTTCTCACAGTGAAAACTAGAGGAAAATCCCCTCCTGCTCTGGCAAGGGGAGGAAAAAAATAATCATTTTGAAATATATCAGGCCTTCTTAACAAGGCCTGCTCTCAGGAGGAACTATTTTTTATAACTCCCAATAGTCTCTGATAAACCCCATAGTCTAACCTATTGGGGTTTATCAGAGCCTTACTGAACTGGGGAAGGGAAATGCCCAATTCAGCTCCCTTTAACCATCCTGTCCCACCTATAGAGAGAGGGACTGGGAAGCACTTGTGAAGTTTCTAGCCAAGGGGCATAGGCTTATTAAAAGACAGCAACGAAGGACTATAGAATGCTTTCCCTCCCCCACACCCTACCGCCACATCACTAAAAGCCTATTTACCATAGTTTGTTTTCTCCATTACATCTTATACAGCATGTAACAAAAAATTACATAGCATACTAGAAGACTAAAAATACAGTTTGAAGAGACAATGCAAACACTCGAACTAGACTCAGATATGCCGCAGATGTTGGAATTATCAGACTGAATATTTATTTAATTTGTTTATAAATAGATTTTTTTTTTTTACTTTTTAAAATTTCAGTAGGTTTTTGGGGAACAGATGGTGTTTGGTTACATGAATAATTTCTTCAGTAGTGATTTCTGAGATTTTGGTGCACCCATCACCCGAGCAGTGTACACTGTACCCAATGTACACTGCTCGGGTGATGGGTGCACCAAAATTTTATTCCCCACTGTTTCCCCCAAGTTCTCAAAGTCCAGTGTATCATTCTTATGCCTTTGCATCCTTACAGCTTAGCTCCTACATATGAGTGAAAACATACAATGTTTCGTTTTCCATTCCTGAGTTACTTCACTGAGAATAATAGTCTCCAGTCCCATCCATGTTGCTGAGAATGCCATTATTTCACTCCTTTGTATGGCTAAGTAGTATTCCATGGTATACATGTACCACATTTTCTTTATCCACTCATTGATTGATGGGCATTTGGGCTGGTTCCATATTTTTGTAATTGCAAATTGTGCTGCTATAAACATGCATGTACAAGTATCTTCTTTGTACAATGACTTCTTTTCCTCTGGGTAGATACCTAGCAGTGGGATTGCTAGATCAAACAGTAGAGCTACTTTTATGTCTTTAATGAATCTCCACACTGTTTTCCATAGTCATCGTACTAGTTTATATTCCCACCAACAGTGTAAAAGCGTTCCCTTTTCACCACATCCATGCCAACATCTATTATTTTTTGATTTTTTTTTAATGGCCATTCTTGTAGGAGTGAGGTGGTATTGCATTGTGGTTTTGATGTGCATTTCCCTAATAATTAGTGACGTTGAGCATTTTTCCAAATGCTCGTTGCCCATTTGTATATCTTCTTTTGAGAATTCATCAGACTGGAAACTTAAAACAACTATGATTTACAATCTAAGGGCTTTGTCATAGTCCATTTAGTTTTGCTATAAAAAGAAATCTAGCTGAATAATTTATTTTTTATTTTACTTTTTTGAGGTGGAGTCTTACTCTGTTGCCCAGGCTAGAGTGCAGTGGCATGATCTTGGCTCACTGCAACCTCTGTCTCCTGGGTTCAAGAGATTCTTCTGCCTCAGCCTCCTGAGTAGCTGGGATTACAGGCACCTGCCACCACACCCAGCTAAGTTTTATATTTTTAAGTAGAGACAGGGTTTCACCATGTTGGCTAGGCTAGTCTCAAACTTCTGACCTCAAGTGATTCACCTGTCTTGGCCTCCCAAAGTGCTGGGATTAACGGTGCCAGCCACCACTCCTGGCCTATTTTTTAAAAAAGAGGTTTAGTTAGCTCACAGTTCTGTAGGCTATAGAAGAAGCATGGCACCAACATTTGCTTCTGGTGAGGGCATCAAGCTTCTTCCACTCATGGTGAAAGGTTAAGGTAAGCCAGCCATGTGCAGAGATCACATGGCCAGAGAGGAAGCAAGACAGCAAAAGGGAGGCACCAGGCAGAAAAAGAAATGGAACAGAATATCCACGAAGTGTGGGACAACTACAAAATTATACGTACGATGACTGAGAAGTTCTTCAAGTTAATGTCAGATATTGTCTGAGTTTATTTTGTACTGATACAACAGACTGAGGCTGGATAATTTATTTAAATTATCTGGATTTTTGTACTGTTAATTTATTTAAATTATCTGGATTTTGTTTAAATTAATTTACTTAAATCATCTGGATTTTTATTTAAATATTAAATTTATTTAAATTATCTGGATTTTTGTACTGTTAACTTATTTAAATTATCTGGATTTTGGATTTTGTACTGATACAACAGACTGAGGCTGGATTAATTTATTTGTACTGATACAACAGACTGAGGCTGGATAATTTATTTAGCACAACATTTTTTTTAGACAGAGTGTCAAATTGTTGCCCAGCCTGGGGTGCAGTGGCACGATCTTGGCTCACTGTGACTTCTGCCTGCTTGGTTCAAGTGATTCTTGTGCCTCAGTCTCCTGAGTATCTGGGATTACAGGAGCATGCCTCCATGCCTGGCTAATTTTCGTATTTTTAATAGAGACTACGGGCTGGGCACAGTGGCTCATGCCTATAATCCCAGCACTTTGGGAGGCTGAGGTGGGTGGATCATCTGAGGTCAGGAGTTTGAGACCAGTCTGACCAACATGGAAAACCCCATCTCTACTAAAAATACAAAATTAGCTGGTATAGTAGCACATGCCTATAATCCCAGCTACTCAGGAGACTGAGGCAGGAGAATCACTTCAATCCAGGAAGCAGAGGTTGCGGCGAGCCAAGATCACGCCATTGCACTCCAGCCTGGGCAACAAGAGCGAAACTCCTTCTAAAAAAAAAAAAACAGAGACTGGGTTTCACCATGTTGCCCAGGCTGGTCTTGAACTCTGACCTCAAGTAAGCCACCTGCCCCTCAGCCTCCCAAAGTGCTGGGATTACAGGCGTGAGCCACTGGGCTCAGCCTGCTTAGCTTAATATTCCGTAAGCTAGGAAGTTAAGAATGTGTGGTTTCTGGCAAAGGCCTTTGCGCTGTTTCATCACATGGTGGAGAAAGTAAAAGGGGAAGTAGACACATCCAGAGAGAAAACCCAAGGAGCATTCTGGCTTTATAATAACCCACTTTGGAGGGAACCAAGCAATTTTCTTAAAAAACAAATTTAGTCTCACCAGAGCGAGCACTGACTTACTACCACAAGAACAGCACCAATCAATTAATGAAGGATCTGCCCCCTTGACCCAAACACCTCCCACTAGGTCCCATCTCCCCATGCCACCACATTGAAGATTAAATTTCAACATGAATTTTGGCAGGGACAAACAAACCATATTCAGACCATAGCAGACACTAAGCCACAGATTCAAGAAGCTTGGAAAACCAAACAATGTAAGTGTGAAAAAGAATAAAAGAGACTATACCTAGGTATATCATATTTAAACTGCATAAAATCAAAGATAAAGAAAAGAAATCTTGAAAGAAGTCAGAAAAAAAATCTTAACTATAAAGAAATCTTAACTATAAAGGAATAAAGATGAGAATTACATCTGACTCCTCCTGAGAAATCATGCAAGCAAGAAGAGAGTAAGTGAAATATGTGAAGTACTGAAGAAGGAAAACACCAGTCTAGAATTCTGTATTCTGAGAAATTATCTTTCAAAAGTGAAGGAGAAATAAAGAGTTTCTTAGACAAACAAAAATTGAAGGAGTTTGTTGCCAGTATAATTGCTTTGCAGGAATCATGAAAAGAAATTCTTCAGAGAGAAGGAAAATGATATAGGTCCAAACCTTTGATCTACATAAAGAAAGGAAGAGCATAACATAAGGTCTTTTAGGCTAACTGGCTGCACCATAGGCCATATCCTAAGTTGAGCCATGGCGACCCTTGTGACCCGCACGTACACCTCTGGATGGCCTCTTGGAACTAAAAAGCCTGAAGTACCTGGAAAACCACCAAAGAAGAAATGGTCAACCCTGTGGTACCTAATTAACTTTGAGACATTCTCTATTGTTCCTTATTCCCACCTCAATTGATAAGACAATTGGACTTTGTAACCAACCTTGGTCTCCCTTGTGACTCCAGACCCTATGACCCCCTCCCAGCTTGCAAAAACCACCCTAAACTGTAACTTCTGTAACTTTCCACTGCCTACCCCAACCCTATAAAACCATCTCCTATCCCACCACACTCTGCTGACTCTCTTTAGGACTCAGCCTGCCCGCACCCCAGTGAATAAACAGCCATGTTGCTCATACAAAGCCTCTTTAGGGGGTCTCTTCATTCAGAGCGTGCATTTAACACAGAAAAGAAAGAATAGTGAAGATAAAATAAAAGGCTTATTTTAAAAATTTCTAGATTGATATAACAAAAAGTTTGTTCAAAATAGTAACAATGTATTTGATGATTAAAGCTTATGTATAAGTGGAAGGAATGACAGTAATAATACAAGGGATGGGAAGGAAGTATTAGGAATATTTTGTTATTATAAGACATTTGCGGAACAGGAGTGGGGGCGGCTTCTGGTGTGAGTGAGGAGTGGTGGCCCAAGCAGGGGACATCAAGGGATGTTCAGGCGGGGACCATGGCGGATGGCGGCTCGGAGCGGGCTGATGAATGCATGATCAAGATGGAGGTGGACTACAGTGCCATGTGGATCAGCGCCTACCCAAGTGTGAGAAGCTGGCCAAGGAAGGAAGACTTCAAGAAGTCACTGAAACCCTTCTCTCTTTGGAGAAGCAGACTCGTACTGCTTCCCATATGGTATCTGCATCCCGTAACTTAGTTGCAGTAGTGAAGATGTGCTATGAGGCTAAAGAATGGGATTTACTTAATGAAAATATGATGCTTTTGTCCAAAAGGATGAGTCCATTAAAACAAGCTGTTGCCAAAATGGTTCAGCAGTGCTGTACTTATGTTGAGGAAATCACAGACCTTCCTATTAAACTTCAATTCACTGATACTCTACGAACGGTTACTGAAGGCAAGATTTATGTTGGAATTAAACGTGCTCGACTAAAACATTAGCAACTATAAAAGAACAAAATGGTGATGTGAAAGAGGCAGCCTCCATTTTACAGGAACTACAGGTGGAAACCTATGGGTCAATGAAAAAGAAAGAGCAAGCAGAATTTATTTTGGAGCGAATGAGGCTCAGCCTAGCTGTAAAGGACTACATTCAAGCACAAATCATCAGAAAGAAAATCAACACCAAATTTTTCCAGAAAGAAAATACAGAGAAACTAAAGTTGAAGTACTACAATTTAATGATTCAGCTGGATCAACATGATCTGTCTATTTGTAAGCACTACAGAACAATATATGATACTCTCTGTATACAGGCAGAAAGTGAAAAATGGCAGCAGGCTCTGAAGAGTGTTGTACTCTATGTTATCCTGGCTCCTTTTGACAATGAACAGTCAGATTTGGTTCACTGAATAAGGGTAACAAGAAGTTAGAAGAAATTCCTATATACAAGGATCTTTTAAAGCTTTTTACCACAGTGGAGTTGATGCATTGTTCCACACTTGTTGAGGACTATGCAATGGAATTAAGAAACAGTTCCCTTGAGAGTCCTGCAGCTGATGTTTTTCATTCTACAGAGGAAGGCGAAAAAGGTGGAAAGACTTGAAGAACAGAGTTGTTGAACACAGCATTAGAATAATGGCCAAGTATTATACTCGGTTAACAATGAAAAGGATGGCACAGCTTCTGGATCTGTGGATGTCTGAAGCCTTTCTCTCAAATCTAGTAGTTACCAAGACCCTCTTTGCTAAAGTAGACAGATTAGCAGGAATTATCAACTTCCAGAGACACAAGGAGTCAAAAAATTTGTTAAGTGACTGGTCTCAGAAACTGAACTCATTAATGTCTCTGGTTAACAAAACTACGTATCTCATAGCCAAAGAGGAAGTGATGCATAATCTACAATAAGAGTCTTAATACTTTTAGAAAAGAGTTAAAAGGCCAGACATGGTGGCTCACGCCTATAATCCCAGCACTTTGGGAAGCAAAGGCAAGCAGATCACCTGAGGTCAGTTAGAGATCAGCCTGGCCAATATGGTGAAACCTTGTCTTTACTAAAAATACAAAAATTAGTCAGATGTGGTGGTTCACCCCTGTAATCCTAGCTACTCGGGAGTCTGAGGCTGGAGAATAGCTTGAACCTGGGAGGCAGAGGTTGCAGCGAGCCGAGATCTTGTCACTACATTCCAGACCAGATGGCAGAGCAAGACTCTGCCTCAAAAAAAAGAAAAGGTTAAAATTGAGAGTCATTAAAAAAAAAGACTGTTAAGACAAGACATTTGCACTACCAGTGAAATGATATAGTGTTATGTGAAAATGGGCTAGATGCAGTGGCTCACACCTGTAATTCCTGAGCATTAGGAGGCTGAGGTGGGAGGCTGTAATCCTAGCACTTTGGAGGCTGAGGCAGGAGGACTGCTTGAGCCCAGGAGTGTGAGACCAGACTGAGAAACATAGGAAGGCCGTATCACTACAAAAAGTAAAAATAAATTAGCTGGATGTAGTGGCTTGTGCCTGTGGTCCCAGCTACTTGGGAGGCTCAGGTGAAAGGGTTGATTGAGTCCAGGAGGTCAAGGCTGCAGTGAACTATGATTGCACCACTGTACTCCAGCCAGGGCAACAGAGCAAGACCCTGTCTCTAAATGAACAAACAAACAAACAAATAAATAAATCACTCAGTTTTTTCACTCAGGTATTCTGGCTCCACCGTCTATGTTTTTTTTTTTTTTTGAGGCAGTCTCACCTCACTTTGTCACTCAGGCTGGAGTAGTATAGTGGTATGATCTCGGCTCACTGCAGCCTCAATCTCCCAGGCTAAAGCAATCCTTGCACCTCGGTACCTGGGACCACCGGTGTGCACTACCAAGCCTGGCTACTTTTTGTATTTTCTATAGTGACGAGGTTTTGCCATGTTGGTCAGGATGATCTTAAACTTCTGAGCTCAAGTGATTTGCCTGCCTCAGCCTCTAGGTGTCTATGTTCATTATTTTTTTTGAGACAGAGTCTCCCTCTGCCACCAGGCTGGAGTGCAGTGGTGGGATCTCGGCTCACTACAACCTCTGCCTTCCGGGTTCAAGTGAATCTCCTGTCTCAGCCTCCCAAGTAGCTTGGACTACAGATGTGCACCACCACACCTGGCTAATTTTTGTATTTTTAGTAGAGACGGGGGTTTCACCATGTTGGCCAGGATGGTCTCCATCTCTTGACCTCATGATTCACCCACCTCAGCCTCCCAGGCGTCTATGTTCTTAATCATGCTCCCCAGGATGTGTGTGTGTGTGTGTGTGTGTGTGTGTGTTTGCATGTGTGTGTATTTGCTTGAGCAAAGAGAAGGCTGTAAACTGAAATATATGAGGTAGTAGTCAATGAATACCATGAGTGGGAAAAGATATTTTGGGCTATGTCTATATTGGTTAGAATGTTTTCAACTGCATGGAAGAGAATACTTGAGTAACAATGGCTTAAACTAGGGTTTTCTAACTTTACAGTGTCGATGAATTATCTGAGGATCTTATAAAAATGCAGGTGGCATGACCTGATATTCTGCACTTCTGACAAGCTGTAAGCGGTTAGATGCTGCTACTGTTACTGCTGCTGCTGCTGGTCCAACACTTTAATTAGCCAGGACTTAAATAATGAAGACATTTTTATGTTATACAGTAAGAAGCCCAGAGCAGATGGAGGACACGAGTGAAAGGAAATCTCTTCACTGTATATCTGCTGTGTACATCATTACGTTTGTCTTTTGGTGAAAATATGATGCATTTCTGTTGGGTGTATACTTATGCGGGAAATCACTGTGTCTCCAAATAGGCATATACTTAACTTCTATGGATGCTGTGCAACATTTTCCCCAAGTGATTGCATCAACTTACATACCTGTCAGCAGGGTATGAGAGTTGTGGTTGCTGAACATCTTTTCCAATACTTAGTATTATTTATCTTTTTTTTAAACCATTCTAGTGGGTATGTAGTATTTCATTATGGGTTTAATTTGCATTTCCATGATGACTAATGATGTTAAACATCTTTTCATTTATTCATTGGCCAATTAGTTTTTTTTTTTAAGATGGAGTCTTGCTCTGTCACCAGGCTGGAGTGCAATGGCACAATCTTGGCTCACTGCAACTTCCGCCTCCTGGGTTCAAGTGATTCTCCTGCCTCAGCCTCCTGAGTAGCTGGAACTACAGGTGTGTGCCATCATGCCCCACTAATTTTTGTATTTTTAGTAGAGACAGGGTTTCACCATGTTGGCCAGGATGGTCTTGATCTCTTGACCTCATGATCTGCCCGCCTTGGCCTCCCAAAGTGCTGGGATTACAGGCATGAGCCACTGTGCCCGGCCTGACATCTTATTTTATTTTACTTTTTGAGAAATAGTCTTGCTCTGTCACCCAAGCTGGAATACAATGACATGATCTCAGCTCACTGCAACCTCTGCCTCCCAAGTTCAAGCGATTCTCCTGCCTCAGCCTCCCTAGTAGCTGGGATTACAGGCATGTGCCACCACACCCAGCTAATTTTTGTTGTTGTTGTATTTTTAGTAGAGATGGAGTTTCACCATGTTGATCAGGCTGGTCACAAACTCCTGATCTCAGGTGATCTACCCACCTTGGTCTCCCAAAGTGCTGGGATTACAGATGTGAACCAATATGCCCAGCCTAGACATCTTATTTTAGCTCCAGTTTTTTGCCCGTTTTTCTTTTGAGTCAATTCTCTTACTGATTTGTAGAACTATCCAGAATATGTACAAATGACTCATATCAATAAATATAGTTTCATTTTTAAATTTAAAGCTTTTATTCACTTGGAGTGTATCCTGATGGAGGTATGGGCCCAACTTAACTTTTTGTCCAGGTGGCTACTCAGTTGTCTCAATACCAATACCATATAGTCTGTCTTTCCCACATCAATTTGAAATGCCACCTTTGTCATGTAATACACTCCCATGTGTATGTTGAAATACTTCTGGGCTTTCAATCTTGCTCTATTTGCCTGTCTCACAGATACAAATGCAATTTTATGTACTTAACATTTTTTTTTTTTGAGACAGAGTCTCGCTCTGATGCCCAGGCTGTAGTGCAGTGGCTCGATCTCAGCTCACTGCAATCTCCACATTCTGGGTTCAAGCAATTCTCCTGCTTAGCCTCCCAAGTAGCTGGGACTACAGGTGTGCACCACCACACCCAGCTATTTTTTTTGTGTTTTTAGTAGAGACAGGGTTTCACCATTTTGGCCAGGTTGGTCTCGATCTCCTGATCTCGTGATCTGCCCGCCTCGGCCTCCCTAAGTGCTGGGATTACAGGCGTGAGCCACCACGCCTGGCCTGTACTTAACATGTTTAATGTGTTTAAATATTTTGTAGAATAAGTCCCATAGTTTTAAAGCTTTCCAGGCTATTTTATTTTTTCCATCTGAACTCAAAACTAGTTTGTCTCATTCCAAAATAAAAAATAAAAACAAAAAAACTTTATTTGTACTGAGACAAATTTATAAATTAGGGAGAATTAAAATCTTCATGATGTTGAGATTTTCTATTCAACATAATTACACATCCCTTATTCGTTCAGATTTTAGCTGGTGTCCTTCAGTGGTGCATAAACTTCTTTTGACATGCATGACTGAGCCGGTGGGAAAGTGAAGAAAATCTCTGAGGCCAGGAAACTATAAGAGAATTAGAAACCAGAAAGGTTATTCAGCATTGAAGCCAAACTTTTCTTTGAACAAGAGTTAGCTTAGATCTCAAGCAAGGTGTGAGGTTAGAGTTGGGATACTTAAAATGGGGTCCTTCAATGATTAAGAACACAGAAAACACTTCACAGAAGATGGGAGAAATAGTCTCTGTGTCACCTATGATTCTCAAAGGAGGCAAAAGGAAAAAAAATAATTTGAGAATCCTAATAACCCACCCTCAACTGGAGTTGTCTTGAGTTAAAAAAAAAAATCTACCTCTGTTAAAAAAAAAAAAAAAAAAAATCAGGCCAAGTGTAGTGGCTCATACCTGCAATCTCTGCATTTTGCGAGGCCAAAGTGGGAACACTACTTGAGCCTAGGAGTTCAAGACCAGCTGGGGCAACATAGTGAGACCCTGTCTCTACCAAAAATTTAAAAGTGAGCCAGGCATGGTGGCATGCACCTACTCAGATACTCAAGAGGCTAAGGTGGGAGGATCTCTTGAGCCTAGGAGGTCAAAGCTGCAGTGAGCTGTGATTGCACCTTTGCACTCCAGCCTGGGTGGCAGAGTGAGACACTGAATCAAAACAAAAACAAAACGAAACTCCAGAAATCAAAAAAACAATTAAACCCTCCAAGCCAAAAGATTAGCTTAAAACAGTTCCAAGGTGGTAGTTCCTCCAATTTCCAAAAGCAAAAACAAATTTTCATTGCCCACATACATTCTAATCTTCATCATAGTGGGTTGAAGAATGTCTCCTTAAAATGTGTGTCTACCCAGCACTCTCAGAATGTAACCTTATTTGGAAATAGGTTCTTGGCAGATGTAATTAATTAAGGATCTCAAGCTGAATCATCCTGGATTTAGAGTGGGCCCTTATGACTGATGTCCTTATCTTTACAAGAAGAGGAGAGGACACAGAGTCCTCTCTGTGAAAGAAGGCCATGTGAAGATGGACAGAGAGATTAGCGTCATGCTGCCACAAACCAAAGAATGCCATGAGCCACAGAAGCTGGAAGAGGCAAGGATGGATTCTCCAGAGAGCCGTCAGAGGAAGCATAGCTTTGCTGGCATTTTGATTTCAGACTCTCTGCCTCCTGGACTGTGAGAGAATAAATTTCTGTTGTTTAAGCCCTCTGGTTTGGGTTAATTTGCTATGGCAGCCCCAGGAAGCTAGTACACTAGGCTTCAAGGGACTCTCATGTATAAAATTTCAAGGACACTGATTTCATAAACCAAAACCATAGAACACATGAAGAAAGAGGCCATAATAAGCAAGAATGAGCAGGAATAACAAACTGCAGAGAACCACCTTCAGTAGGGCTGAGAATGGCCAGTATGGAATATTAAATAAGTATGCTCAATAGTTCTAAAAAAAACTAAAAGGTTATGGAATCTATGACGTAGGTATAAGAGATTATCAAAAGGGACAAAGATTAGAAAAAATATATAACTTCTAAAATACAGAATATGTGATGATTAAAACTAGAAACAATTAATGGGCTAAATAGTACATAAAATGTAGCTAAGGAGGAAACTAAAACAACTGGAAGATAGATCTAAGAAAGTTACTGAAAATAGAGCACTAAGAGATTTTTAAAAATTAAAAATCAAGACAGTAAAGATATGTGGATAGAGTGAAAAGATTTAAAATACTTCTAATTAGAGTTGAAAGACTGGGGGTAGGAGGAAGGGGAGGTGATACTAAAAGTGAAAATGGTTGAGACGTCTATAGAACTGAAAAACATACAAATCCTTAGATTGAAAAAGCAAAGGCTGGCATGGTGGGTCATGCCTGTAATCCTAGCACTTTGGGAGGCTGAGGTGGGCAGATCATTTGAACACAGAAGTTCAAGACCGGCCTGGGGTACATGGTAAAACCCTGTCTCTACAAAAAATACAAAAAATAGGTGGATGTGGTGGTGGGTGCCTATAGTCCCAGCTACTTGGGAGGTTGAGGCAGGAGGTTGACCTGAGACCAGGAGGCTGAGGCTGCCGTGAGCTGTGGTTGCACCACTGCACTCCAGCCTAGGCAACAGAGCATGACTCTGTCTCAAAAAAGAAAATGGTAAAATGCTTTGACAAATCTAAAAACAGTCACAAAAAATATTTTGGAGGTGGTTTATAATCAACATGTGATGGACATCTATCTATAAACTAAAACATGGAAGATAGGTGGGAATAATTCAGAGGGGACTTAAAAAAGTTAAGGCCTGGTGCAATGACTTATGCCTGTAATCCCAGTGCTTTGGGAGGCCAAGGTAGGAGGATCATTTGAGGCCAGGAGTTTGAGACCAGCCTGGGCAACATAGCAAGCAAGCAACCCTGTCTCTACAAAAAAAATTAAAAGATTAGTTGTGTGTGCTGGCACATGCCTGTGATTCCAGCTTCTCAAGAAGCTGAGGTGGGATGATCACTTGAGCCCAGGAGCTGCAGGCTGCAGTGTCCTAAGATCATGCCACTGAACTCCAGCCTAGGCAACAGAGCGAGATCCTGTTACTTAAAAGAAAAAAAGAAAAGCAAAAAGTTAAGGTCCCTGTTCTGTTAGAAAGTAAAACAGTAATATTAGTTATATTTTTCCTAATAAAATCTAAAGTTAGTTGTTTGGTTTTTTTAACAGAATGTATAGCTAATGATAAATGGAAATATTAAAAATTTAAGAATATAGGTGAATATAGAGTATTCATTGTAATGTTTCTTTAGATTTCTCTGTGTGCTTGAAATTTTCTTTCTTTCTTTTTTTTTTTTTTGAGACAGAGTTTCACTCTACCACCCAGGCTGAAGTGCAGTGGTGCGATGTTGGCTCACTACAACCTCTGCCTTCTGGGTTCAAGCGATTCTCCTGCCTCAGCCTCCTGAGTAGCTGGGACTATAGGTGTGCACCACCACGACCAGTTGATTTTTATATTTTTAGTAGACGCAGGGTTTCACCATATTGGCCAGGCTAGTCTTATACTCCTGACCTTAGGTGATCTGCCTGCCTGAGCCACTGTGCCCAGCCGAAAACTTTCATAACAAAATATTGGGAGGCATAACCAATGATGATATATCTTTCAGAATAGCAAAAATGAAGAAGACTGATAATATCTAGCATTGGTGAGATTGTAAAGCAAATAAAACTCATACACTGCCAGTGGGAGTGTAAACTGGTCCAACCACTTTGAAAAACTCTTTGTCAGAATCTATTAAAACTAAATATGTGCACAGTCTATGACTAGAAATTCCACTCCCAAATGTAATATATATTTAATAAGAATCATACTTAGTGCATCCAAAGATACACAAAAGGTTTAGAGCAGCTTGATCTATGATATCTAAAAACTAGAAATTATTCAAATGCCCAACAAAAGTAGAGTGGATACATGGTAGCATATTCATGTCATAAAATACTACAGGTAAATGAAATTAAATAAGCAATTGCTATGTCCAAATGTGGGTGAATTGCATTAACCTAATACAGAGGGGAAAAAGCCAATGACAAAAGAGTGCACACTTTCTTATTTTATTCATATAAAGGTCAAAAACAGGTCAAACGAATCTTTGGTATTAAGTCAGGTTATTGGTTTTCTCTGGGAAGGTGGGAGAGAAAGCATATTCACTTTGTGGTATGTACTCTTGATATGCTTTTCTAAATCTAAAAAAGATTATTGTTTTAAACATTTCAAGATAATTTCTGAGTCTATTAGCCTATGGTAATTTCAGAAGAAACACTAGAATAGTGGCTCCTGCCTCTAATTCCAGCACTTTGGAAGGCCGAGGTGGGTGGAACACCTGAGATTAGGAGTTCAAGACCAGCCTGGCCAACATGGTGAAGCCCCATTGCTACTAAAAATATAGAAAATTAGCTGGGTATAGTGACAGGTGCCTGTAATTCCCAGGAGAATCTCTTGAACCTGGGAGGGAGACTGGGAGATTGCAGTGAGCCACGATCATGCCATTGCATTCCAGCCTGGGTGACAGAGCAAGACTCTGTTTCAAAAAAAAAAAAAAAAAAAAAAAAAACAAAGAAGAAGAAGAAATGCTAGAATGAATCCCCATGGTGCGATGAATACTTTTCCAGTTATTTTGGGGAAATGGAGGCTAAAGGACACTTGAACCTGCTTTGTTGCTGGACCCTTGGAAGGTGTTGATCTCATAGGTGTTCCCCAGGCTCCACAGAGCAAGGATAATAACGTGGAGTGGATGGCTGAGATCTTCAGAGGAGAGAAACCTGAGGTAGCCTCCTATGGCCCTGGAGCAGGTCACAAGATGGCCCAAATTTCTATGTCCCCAGAAGAATATTACGTTTCTGAACCAGAGTCCTATCAGGCTCATCAGTAGTATTTACAGAGTCTGGGGCAGAAGTACAAATGAAGGCCTCCTACTATGTGTTTACACAGAAATTATAAGTCAAACTAACCATTGTCAAGTGAGTTCTGTGCTTCTGCTTGACAAATATGCTTTTATAATGACCTTGAAGGCCAGAATGCACATTGAGTTCTACACCTGTACATGGCCATGGTGGAAGGCCAGTCCCTGGTCCCCAGCCTTTGCACTATCCCTTTTCCCTCCACCCCGGGAATGCATGGACACCCCTGTGCACATGTCCAAGCTTCATCCATATCTTTGCAAACAGCTGTTGTATACCAGAGGAACAGTTTGCCTTTGGGAGAACCAGTTGGCAAAGAGGTCAATACCACTCCTGGAAATAGACTCAGGATCATTAATGTAGAGAATTATATAGGGAATTATGGGGTATTGGGTCTCCACAATGTGTTCAAGAAGGAGAATGGGCTTGGTCTCTAGACAGGAGGGCACTACCAAAGGAAGGCCAAAATGGGGAGCTGGTAAAACATAGGGTCCACTAGTGACCCTGATATGGTTTGACTGTGTCCCCACCCAAATCTCATCTTGAATTGTAGCATGGGAAAGACCCAGTGGGAGGCAACTGAATCATGAGGATGGGTCTTTCCCATGTTGTTCTTGTGGCAGTGAATAAGTCTCAGGAGATCTGATGGTTTTATAGAGAGGAGTTCCCCCTGCAAAAGTTCTCTCTCTTTGCCTGCCACCATCCATGTAAGACATGACTTGCTCCTCCTCCTTGTCTTCCTCCACGATTGTGAGGCCTCCTCACCCATGTGGAACCATGAGTCCATTAAACCTCTTTCCTTCATAAATTACCCAGTCTCTGGTATGTCTTTATTAGTAGCATGAGAACAGACTAATACAGACCCCTCTAGCTAGGGTATAAGGAATAGTGTAGGTCTTTGTGCCAATGAGGGACCGTCTCAGCAGAAATTGGAACAGACCATAGAGCTATGAAATAGGACTTTGGATGCCTCAGCAAACACTAGTCTTCATGCCTGGAGACTACACGGGGCTGGACATTCCTGCAAATGTCTGTGTAAGACAGGACTCCAAGGATCAGATGTCCTCTCAGGCTACCCCACTCTACTCAACTCTGTGATTCTTTTAAAACTTCTGAGAAGTGAAATGGCACCTTGGGGGGAATTATAGAGGAAGAAATGAACCTTAACTTTTTGAATGTACTCCAAAGAAATTGAGTAAAAACTCTGAAGTGATGGAGTTTACCATGAATTTACTGGCAAACTGCAGCTAGAGAGAGAAATTAAGTTCAGAAAAGGAATATCAAAATTACTTTTTTTGCACACCTGAGTTTTTGTGCATTGAAAGTTCATACTTCATACATATTTTATCCATGTTGCTTAGGTCTACTATGGTTTAAGATTCACCCACTATTTAGAGGTTGGGTGCAGTAGCTCGCATCTGTAATCTCAGCACTTTGGGGGGCCGAGGTGGGTGGATCACCTACAGTCACGAGTTCAAGACCAGCCTAACCAATATGGTGAAACCCCATCTCTATTAAAAAATACAAAAATCAGCTGGGCATGGTGGTGTGTGTCTGTTGTCCCAGCTACTTGGGAGGCTGAGACAGGAGAATTGCTTGAATCCAGAGGACAGAAGTTGCAGTGAGCTGAGATCACACCAGTGCACTCTAGTTCAAAAAAAAAAAAAAAAAAAGATTCATCCACTTTTTAGAACACCTTGACTCATAGTTGATGTCCCTCTCATCACAGGGACAGGGGAAGAAGTTCATCAGTCTCGTCTGGTTAGAAGATGATGGAGAAAGAGGGACCATGATTATGTATGTTACACATAGATCACCCAAGAGGTATTTCAACTGTAAACTGGTGAACTCAGTTGTTCATCTGTCACTGGTTCTTGTCATGGTGAACTCAGAACTCAGAATACAATTTTGCCCCCAGTTGTTCACCAGTTCACCACTTCTTGTCATGGTGAATTCAGAATGCAATTTTGCAATTAAATGTGTAAAATTTTTTTTTTTGAGACGGTCTTGCTCTGTCACCCAGGCTGCAGTGGAATGACACAATCTCAGCTCACTGTAACCTCTGCCTTCCAGGTTCAAGCGATTCTCCTGCCTCAGACTCCCGAGTAGCTGGGATTACAGACACGTGCCACCATGCCCAGCTAATTTTGTTTTAGTAGAGACAGGGTTTCACCATGTTGGCCAGGCTGGTCTCAAATTCCTGACCTCAAGTGATCTGCCTGCCTTGACCTCCCAAAGTGCTGGGATTACAGATGTGAACCACCACACCCAGCCTAAAATGTGTAAATTCTACCCCAAATTCCCAGGACATACATATAACTAAAATTAGGTATCTTGGGATTTTTTTGGTGGGAACTAAACAATATGAAACGGGATAATAGTGAAGGAAAACTGATATTGCTATGTGCTAGTGCACTTGTCCGCTACAATAATTAAAACAAGATGCTATTGGCAAAGGTAGTTTCATGAAATAGCATAAAACCCAATAAAACAGGCCAGGTGCAGTGGCTCACACCTGTAGTCCCAGCACTTTGGGAGGCCAAGGTGGGAGATCCCTTGGGTCTAGGAGTTCAAGACCAGCCTGGGCAACTCAGCGAGACCCACCTCTACAAAAAATGACAATTAGCTGGGCATGGTGGTGTGTGCCTGTAGTTCCAGCTGCTTGGGAAGCATAGGCAGGAGGATCTTGAACCTAGGAGTACAAGAATGCAGTGAGCCATGACTGCATGGATCCACTGCACTCCAGCTGGAGTGACAGTGAGGCTCTGTCTCCAAAAGCAGCAGCAGCAACAACAACCCTCCGAAAAAACTCCCAGAAAACATTCTAGCCAATATTAATATGTGCGGTACAATAAAGAATGTTGCTTAAGTTGGTGTGGAAGGACAGCTTTGGGGTAAACTAATGCCAAAATGCACTCAGCATGAAATAAAGAGTTGCAAGTAAACAATAAACTATAAGATAACTGAAAGAAAATAGAACTAAATAGTTTTATAATTTTAGTCGGGGGACAGATTTTGTGAGTGTAGCAACAGTCGTTGTTTATAACAACAAATTGGATATAACCGAATTATCTAATAATTGGAATTAGATAATGGATTATGGCACATAACTTCAATAAAATGTTACTGACATAGACATTTATGACATTAATTTAAAAATAAGTTACCAGCACTTTGGGAGGTTAAGGCGGGAGGATCATGAGGTCAAGAGACTCACATCATCCTGGCTAACACAGTGAAACCCCATCTCCATTAAAAATACAAAAAATTAGTCGTGGTGGCATGTACCTGTAGTCCCAGCTATTTGGAAGGCTGAGGCAGGAGAATCCCTTGAACCCGGGAGGCAGAGGTGGCAGTGAGCCAAGATCACACCACTACACTCCAGCCTGGGTGACAGAGTGAGACTCTATCTCAAAAAAAAAGTTATCAAAAAGTATGTACAATTTAGTCTTATACAGACAGCATAGATGCTTAGAAAAGAATTGTAGACGTTAGTTAACATGCGGTTATTTCGAAAAGCTGAATTTAATTACTTTTTTGTGTCTCCTATAGTTTTTTTTTTTTTTCACTTTAATAAGGAATTCCCTCAGAAAACGTAGAATTCATTCTTGTTTTAAGAGATAGGGGTCTCCCTATGTTTCCCTGGCTGGTTTTGAACTCCTGGCCTAAAGTGATTCTCCTGTCTCAGCCTCTCAAAGTGCTGGGATTACAACTGTGAGCCACCAGGCTTAGCCAAAATTTCTATACATGACTTATCTTACTAAGCAATGCTTACCACTTTTAAAACTTAATGGAGGCAGTCCTATCAATAAGATGCAAAAACTAGGAATAAGCCAAACATCCCTCAAGTGCCAAATGGTTACACAAAACACAGTAGACCCATCCACAAAATGCAATATGAGTCCTCAATCAAAGGAAATGAACTATGGGCACATGTTACAGCATGGATGGACCCTAAAAACGTTGCTATGTGAAATAAGCTGGAGGCAAAATACCACATATTGTATGATTACATTTACATGGAATATCCAGAAAAGACAAATCTACAGAGACAGAAAGTAAATTAGTAGCCTGCAGCTGGAGGCTGGACCAAGGGTTAACTGTTATGTGCAGAGAGATTTTATTGTAATGATGGAAATGTTTTGAAATTGGAATATGTTGATGAGTACACAACTCGATACTAGAAATCACTGAATAGTAAATATACCTAAAACAGGGTGAACATTATGAAATATAAATTATACTTCAATAAAGTTGTTTTAAAAAACTTAACGGAGAATTTGGTGAAAGTTCAGAGATCTAAAGGTTTAGAGGTTTAGTTCTGTTTTGTTTTTAATATGAAGGGAGAGGAGGAGGAAAGACTGATAGAGACTTTACAATTACAAAATTAGAGAATCTTGCTTTCAACATGATAGTGCCTGTACAGATGTTTAGAGTGGCTACACCACAGTACTTTTAACGGCATGGGAGAAAGCCTATCTAGATTTAGACACTGAACAGTGATGCTGTTTCCCTAACCAACTGTGGGTTCCTGGAGGAAGGAAACCACCGCTTGGTCTCAAGTATTAACATCTCTGGCCAGGTGCAGTGGCTCATGCCTGTAATCCCAGCACTTTGAGAGGCCGAGGTGGGTGGATCACTTGAGGTCAGGAGTTCAAGACCAGCCTGGCCAGTATGGTGAAACTCCATCTGTACTAAAAAATACAAAAATTAGCTAGGTGTAGTGGCATGCGCCCGTAATCCCAGCTACTGGGGGAGGCTGAGGCATGAGATTGCTTGAACTTGGGAGGTGAAGGGTGCAGTGAGCTGAGATTGTACCACTGCACTCCAGTCTGGGGGCGACAGGGCAAGACTCCATCTCAAAAAAAAAACAACCCAAAACTTCCAGTAACCAGCTGAGTAACCTTCCAGAGTCACTTTCTCTAGCTTTCAGTTTAATCTGTTCATTAAAAAAAGTGGGTTGGACTAAATGATTTTTATGGTTTTTATAGTTCTGTCCAGCTGTAGAGTTATTTTCCTTGGCATTCACCACCCTCAACAATTTGCCCTAGACTCCTTTCCAATCCTATTGCTTGTTGCTTCAGTTGCTGTATCCTTTATATCGGATAAAGTGACCTGGTTCCACCCCATTTATCTGCATTTTTTTTCTCCCCAGAGCCTTTACTCAGGCCCCAGATTTTCTTACTAGAAATGCAATTTTTCTAATTGTTTCAACCCTCAAGCATTTCTCTATCTCTGTATCTCTCATTAATTTGTTCACTCTGTTGTTTCTTGCCACTTTGCCATTTATCAATTGCTACATTGTAAGCCTCCTCCAAACCCACTGACTTAAAACAACAGCTATTTTATTATGCTCACGAGTTTATGAATTAGGAATTAGGTCAGGCACAGTGGGGATGGCTTCTCTCTCATCTGACATAACTAGGACCTCTGCTGGGGTGGGTCCGATGACTGGAGGTGGCTGAGATGAGGCCTTAAGCCTGGAGCCTTGTTTCCAGCTGTCAGCTAGATTTTCTACATGTGGCATCTGCTAGGGTTTGAATGTCCAGAATGGTTTCTTTACTCACGTGAATGGCACCTGGGCTGATGTGGCTGGGAAAGCTGGGATGGTGACACAGCCTCTCCACGTGGCTAGGTTGGGTTTCCCCACAGCATTGTGGTTTTAGGGTAGTTGGATTTCTGATACCATGGCTGGTTTCTGTCAGAGCACAGTTTCCAAGAGTCCAGTATGGGAGCAGCAAGGCCTTCTATGACTTGATCTTCACAAGTCACACAGTGTTCTTTTCTGCTGCATTCTATTTGCGTCACAGGGCCAGCTCAGATTCATTCTGGGAGGGTATGACACAAGAGGGGTTAAGTGTTGGTGTAGTGCTTATCATGGGAGGGGGCATCTTTAGAAACTGGCTGTCACAACTGTGAATGCTTCTGCTTTATTTTCATAACTAAAGTCTAAGTTATTTGAGATTAGGAAAGATTTCTTTCCTCTTTTATTATCTTCACTCTCTCCTCCTTCTCTCTTCCCAGACCATAAAGAACAGAAACACATGTTTTATAGACTATAGGCAGGATGGCTGGGTGCAGTGGCTTATGCCTGTAGTCCCAGCACCTTGGGAGGCCGAGGTGGGCAAACCACATGAGGTCAGGAGTTCAAGACCAGCCTAGCCAACAGGTGAAACTCCATCTAAAAACTAAAAATACAAAAATCAGCCAGGCGTGGTGGTGTGTGCCTATAATCCCAGCTACTTGGGAGGCTAAGGCATGAGAATCACTTGAACCTGGGAGGGGGAGGTTACAGTGAGCCAAGATTACGTCACTGCATTCCAGCCTGGGCAACAGAATGAAACTGTGTCTCAAACAAATAAAAATTTAAAAAAAAGAAGAAAAAGAAAAACAATAATAAAGAATATAGTCAGGAGACGGGATAAGCTCAGGGGTCCCAATCCAGGCTGTGCCATTTACTAAGCATGTGACTTGAGACAATCACTCAACCTCTCCATATCCAAGTTTCCTCATTTACACAATGGTGGTGGTGGTGGTGGTGACATAATAACACTTTTTCCCATAGAAATGATGGGAGGATGAAATAGTGATATTGTTAGCAAATCACTTAAGAAAAAAGGCTACTATAAAACAAGGAACCAATAAATACCAGCTGTTATTGTTGTTGATTTAATTTATACCATCAATTTATCATGATTTGGGGCAGCACTGCCCAGAGGAAAAAGGAAGAACCTAAGCATTGTTTTTCTGAAATGAAAAAAAACAAATTATCCCATAAACTGTGATGACGGAGGCAACTGGCTCTGCAGTGTCTGCTCAGGCACTTTTCCAGTGGCTGGAGACTTCTGAAGCCAAGAAGACATGTTTAAATTCTCTTGTTTCTTTATGTCTTATCTAAAGATTTATTTAGATTAGATAGTATATGTGGATACAAAGGTCTTCCTCCTTGCCTCAATATGAGACAACTCTGAAAAGGCTGTTAATGACTGAAGAAGAAAAAAGCCATCCCAGCTCCAGAGCTCCCGGTAGAAATGGTTTCTTCATGTCTTATCTAAAGAGTATATGCTTAACTGGCTATACATTACAATTTCAAAATCACAGCCCAGGGAAAAAAATAAAAAAAGAACAAAAAATAAATAAAACTCACAACCAAAAGGCTGTTAAATACTGAAATGACTATGAAAAACAAGTGTAAATAAACACAACCTATAAGGTTAAAAAAAAAACTGATATGAAACAAAGAAAATGTCAATATAGAGAAAAGAAGTGTAAGTGAATGGAAGGAGGAATGAACACTTGCAGAGGATATGCAAAAACCAGAGCAGAGAATGGAGCACAAATCAAAAGGAGAAGATTAGAAGAAGGATCTGAAGGCATGTTTTGATTACGTACAAGTGACAATAACAAAATTACTAACTGCATTTTTAAACACTAGGGCATCTTGTTTAAAGGATTGGTCCTTATTTTTGAACAAAGCAACTAATGTGAACTCTTCTGGGAAAACAATATAAAACAAGCCAGTTATACTATTTTAACTTTACAGAGAAGTGCCTGTAATGAGTTTACAATACATACAATCTACAAAAATTGTTTCAAATTGCAGAAGGGCCAATTTTCCTCCTACTTAGAGCTCGTTTTGTTTTGTTTTTTTTTTCTCTCAACAAGATTGGCTTTCTTTTGGATGGCTGCAATAAT
Source organism: Cheracebus regulus (assembly GCA_963574635.1). Taxonomy (NCBI): domain Eukaryota; kingdom Metazoa; phylum Chordata; class Mammalia; order Primates; family Pitheciidae; genus Cheracebus; species Cheracebus regulus. The sequence continues at coordinate 39,684 of CAUYQU010041067.1, read as the reverse complement.
CAAAAGACATTCAGGGAGACAGAACGCCCTGGCAATGGATTTTTTTTTTCCCCTACAGACAGGGTCTTGTGCTGCCTAGGCTAGAGTGCAGTAAGGCAATCATAGCTCACTGTAGCCCCAACCTCCTGGGCTCAAGCAATCCGCCTGCCTCAGCCTCCCAAGAAGCTTGGACTACAGGTGCATGCCACCACATCCAGCTAATTTTTTTTTTCTTTTTTTGAGACAGAGTCTCACTCTGTCACCCAGGCTGGACTGCAGTGGCACGATCTTGGCTCACTGCAACCTCTGTCTCCCAGGTTAAAGTGATTGTCCTGCCTCAGCCTTTCCAGTAGCTGGGATTACAGGCATGTGTCAGCATGCCCAGCTATTTTTTTATTTTTATTTTTGTATTTTTTAGAGATAGGGTTTATTCATGTTGGCCAGGTTGGTCTCGAACTCCTGACTGTAAATGATCTGAACAACTCGGCCTCCCAAAGTGCTGGGATTATAGGTGTGAGCCATTGTGCCCAGCCCCATCTAATATTTTTAAAATATTTTTTCATAGAGACAGAGTCTCAATATGTTATCTAGGTTGGTCTTGTACTCCTGGCCTCAAGTGATACTCCTGCCTCAGTTCCCAAAGGGCTAGGATTACAGGCATGAGCCACCACTCTTGGATGAATTTTTAAAGTAAAGTTATGCCTCATGTAATGACAGAGACACATTCTGGAAAATGTGTCATTAAGTGATTCTGTATTTGAGTGTGTGAACATCAGAGTGTACTTACAAACTTGGCTAGCCTAGCCTCCTACACACCTGGGCTGTGTGGTATAGGCTATTGCTCCTAGGTAACAAATCTGCACAGCATGTTACTGTACTAAATAATGTAGGAAATTGTAACAGAATGGTAGGCATTTGTGCATCTGAATATATCTAAACATAGAAAAGGTACAGTCAAAATACAGTATTATAATCTTATGGGACCACTATCTTATATGTGGTCTGTTATCGACTGGAAAGTCACTATGGGGTACACGACTGTACAGGCAAACTCATGGCTTTAAGACCACTCAGTGAAGAAATGCTAGGAAAGGACACTGCAGGAAAATCAAGAAGGAGTCTGCAGAATTAATTTGGGGAATTTTAGCATTGAAGGGAAGGCCAGCATTCCAGTGTAAGACTCTAAGAAGGAGAGTTGAGTGCAGATGGTTTTGGGGGACGCTTTTGGAGATACACCTCTACAAAGAGGGAGGTGGGACTGGACATTACAACTGCAAGCAAGGCCTCCACTACTTCTACCAGGAGCTCTGGAGCTGGGATGGCTTTTCTCTTCTTCAGCATTTAATAGCCTTTTCAAAACTGTCTCATATTGAGGCAAGGAGTAAGGCCTTTGTATCCACATTGGCCCTCTGGGGGAGGGTAACTGGATAAGGTAGTTCTCTGTAGGTAATGGCAGTGTCCTGTGAAGAACACAGCTGTGAGCCAGCAACACCAGCCTCCCTTCCCAGCATCCAGGGTCTTCTGTTGCCCAGGCGTCCACAGATTCTCTTTTTTATTGAGATGTTACACAGAGTAAAGTGCACAAATATTAAATTAATGGCTCTATGAATTTTTATGTATGAATACTCATATAATTCCCATTCAAATTAAGGTGGAAACCCAATTTTCAGTACCCCAGCAGGCTGTCTCACGTCCCCTCGATAACCATTCCCACAAAAGCAATCAGGTCTATGACCATATACTGGTTTTGCCAGTGGAAATATCTAATATATACTCTCTTGGGTCTTGCCATCCTGACTTAATGTGCCTAATGTGATTCAAGTATGCTGCTATGCATAGCAATAATTTATTGTTACTCTGTGTAGTAATATTGAGTGAATATACCACAGTGTGCCCATTCTAGACTTAATGAGTATTTGAATTATATCGTTTCCACTATTATTAATAATGCATCTATGAACCCTCATGTACATGTCTCTTGATGGAACATTACCTCAATTTTGTTATGTATCAAAGAGGAATTTCAAGATACAGAAATGTTTAGCCTTAGTAGATACTGTCGAATAATTTTTCAAGGTAGTTATACCAGTTTACAATCCCACCACAATCTTTCAAGCCAAAAAAGGTGCATTTAAATCATTTCTGCATGAGGGACTAAAAATATGTTCACCCCCGTCTGTACTAAAAATACAAAAATTAGCTGGGTGTGGTGGTGTGCACCTGTAATCCCAGCTATTTGGGAGGCTGAGGTGGGAGAATCATTTGAACCCGGGAGGTGGATGTTGCAGTGAGCTGAGATTGCGCCACTGCATTCCAGCCTGGGCAATAGAGCGAGACTCTACCTGAAAAATAAAATAAAATAAAAATATGTTCTCTCTGAATCAAGAAAAATATTAGTTAAGCTAATGATAACTAGACTATAAGAACTTTTTAAAAAGTAAGATAAAGATTTGAATCAGCTGTTCTCGATGGGTACTGTAGAAACTTTTCTGCAGCAATTTTGCAGGTTGTAAAGAATGTTTAAGGTGTTCCTCAAGTGGGGTCATAGGTCAGGTTCCCTAGAAGCAGATCCTGAGAGATTTTTTTTTAGACAATCTTACTCTGTCACTCAGGCTGGAGTGCTGTTGCAGCATCTGTCTCCCGGGTTCAAATGATTCTCTTGCCTCAGCCTCCTGAGTAGCTGGGACTATAGGCATGTGCCACCATGCCTGGCTAGTTTTTGTATTTTTTTTAGTAGAGACGGGGGTTTCACCATGTTGGTCAGGTTGGTATCGAACTCCTGACCTCATGATTTGCCCGCCTTGCCTCCCAAAGTGCTGGGATTACAGGCATGAGCCACCATGCCCAGCCTATTTATTTATTTTTTGAGATGGAGTTTTGCTCTTGTTGCCAAGGCTAGAGTACAATGGTGCGATATTGGCTCACTGCAACCTCTGCCTCCCAGGTTCAAGCGATTCTCCTGCCTTAGTTTCCTGAGTAGCTGGGATTATAGGTGCCCACCACCACACTCGGCTAATTTTTGTATTTTTAGTAGAGACAGAGTTTCACCAGGTTGGCCAGGCTGATCCCAAACTCCTGACCTCAGGTGATCTGCCTGCCTCGGCCTCCCAAAGTGCTGGGATTACAGGCATAAGCCACCACGCCTGGCCTATTTTTGGATTTTTAGTAGAGATGGGGTTTCTCCATGTTGGCCAGGCTGGTCTTGAACTCCTGACCTCAGGTGATCTGTCCATCTCTGCCTCCGACAGTGCTGAAATTATAGGCGTGAGCCAGCATACCAGCCAGATCCTGAGAGATTTGGATGTATGTGATTTATGAGGAAGGGTTCTCTGGAGGAACTTAAGGGGGAAGTGAAAGGGAATGGGAAAAAGGGAAGACCGCCAAAGAAAGATGTGGGCTCAGGGAAAATCTAACTTTGGGCTGATCCCATTAAAAAAACAAAACAAAACTCTGGAGCATAAGTCATGCCACAGAGTCACCTTCCCCTTCGAGGTGGTCTTCTGAACCCCATTATCACTCCTCATGATTGCATGCCTGTGCAGGGGGGTAGTGGTGGTGGTGGTAATTATCTCCCAGATTTTTTTTCTCTCAATCTAGAGCAGCTGTTCTCAGCCCTGGGAAATTTTGTCCCCTCACAAAGTCTGAAGACATTCAGTGGTTGTCACACCAGGAAGACTGTACTTGTATTGAGAGATTAGAGGACAAGGATGCTGCTAAACATCCTACAATGCATAGGACAGCCTCTGCAACAAATAATGATCCTGTCCAAAATCCTGGGGTGAAGAAACCCTGGGCTAGGGTGCTGAGAAATGCTACGTGTATGATAAAATTACATTGTTTGCTAAGAAGAATGATGGCAAGGAAAACTGAGCGCCCCCACCCCGCCCAAATGGAAAATTACTTGGGGCATTCTAAAGTAGCAAAACGGTATATGTATATCATATACCGGTTAAAACAATTCTTTAGGCACTGGATATGTGACCCTGCCCCTGTGGCTCCCTCCTGGAGAATACTTTCTGTTTTTTTCTTAATCAGTGGTAAGCAGGCACCAGCTGCCTACCTAGTTTATCTTGGTTCTATGAGAAAACACAGAACACCTGTTTGTTAATATAATCAACTGTTCAGCGAGCATAACTACTTGGGTCAGAGTCTGCTTGGAATGCTGTCAGCCCCCTGAGGCTCTTAGCTCTGAAGGCTGTTGGCCCCCAGATAGTCCCACTTTGCTGTTCTATCTAGGAGTTTGCTTTTTAATGCCCTAAGCGCCGCCTGGATGGGGGTCTCTGCGGCTGAGCTTGTCTCGGTACTAGGGGAATTCTTTGGAGGGATCAGTGGTAAGCCATTACATTCACTGCTAATGACAGATGAGCTTCCTGGTTCCATAAAGGAAATCTGGGCTGGGCATCAGAGTAGTATTGCAGATGTCTTTAAAAAATATGATGTTAAACAATGAAAGAGGCTTAAAATGCTGTTCAGTTACCATTTTTTTGTGATCCTGCATTTCATTTAATGGGATGAGACTAGCATCTTGAAATATACATCACAAAGCATTTAAGTACAATGCTCATAAATCTTGTCAAAAAACATTCTTATGGCAGCTGTAGCCATTCTGGATTTTCTTCAGAGCTTTATTGAACTTGTGTAAAATTGGAATTGGGCTGAATCCTCCCTGAAATACTCATTACTATGCTACCTTACTGCTAACAATGTGCTCCTTAACAATTTAATTCTAACAACTGTAAAAGAATGGGCTAAAGGACTGGAGCAAGGAACAAAAATAGCTGCACTTAAATCCAGAGGGGTTTGAATACCATTGGAGATCACCAGTGTCAGACTCATGGTCTGCTTAGTCTATAACCTGTTGGGACCATCCCTCAAACCTCTTTTACAGTCCTGTATTTATCTGTCAGTTACCCATGAATTTATCTGTGTCCTCCTAGAAGCAGTTTATAGCTTGGAATTGCAAAACTCAGGATATCAATGGCAGGAAATATTTGCAAATTATGCCTCCAACAAAGGACTAATATCCAGAATTTTCAAGGAACTCAAACAACTCAACAAGAAAAAAAAAGAAACCCAGTAAAAAATGAGCAAAGGACATGAACAGACATTTCTCCAAAGAAGACATACAGGTAGCCAACAAATGTGAAAAAATGCTCAACATCACTAATCCGAGGAAGGTAAATTAAAACAACAATGAGACATTATCTAATACCAGTCAGTAGGGTCATTATTAAAAAGTCAAACAACAACAGATGTTGGCATGGATGTGGAGAGAAGGGAATGCTTATGCACTGTTGCTAAGGATGTAAATTAGTACAACCTCTACAAAAAACAGTATGGAGATTTCTCAAGGAACTAAAAATAGAAATATAATTTGAACTTGCAATCCCATTCCTGGGTATCTACTCAAAGGAAAAGAAATCACTATATATATATATATATATATTATGATACACACACACACACACACACACACACATACATATATATAAATACTTGGCTGGGCACAGTGGCTCATGCCTGTAATCCTAGCATTTTGGGACGCTGAGAGGGGTGGTTTGCCTGAGCTCAGGAGTTTGAGACCAACCTGGGCAAGATGGTGACACCCTATCTCTACTTAAAAAAAAAAAAAAAAAAATTAGCCAGACATGGTGGTGTCCACCTGTAGTCCCAGCTATTCCAGAGACTGAGGCGGGAGAATCGCTTGAACCCGGGAGGGGGAGGTTGCAGTGACCCAAGATTGCACCACTGCACTCCAGCCTGTGGCCTAGGCAACAGCAAGACTCTGTCTCAAAACAAACAAAAAAACCACCTGTACTCATGTGTATATTGTAGCACCATTCATGATGGCAGTCATGGAATCAACCTAAGTGTCCATCAGTGGTTGACTAGATAAAGAAAATGTGGTGACTAGGTTCAGTGACTCATGCCTGTAATCCTAGGATTTTGGGAGGCTGAGAGGTGGGATGGATCACTTGAGGTCAGGAGTTCAAGACAAGCCTGGCCAACATGAAATGTGTCTCTACTAAAAATACAAAAAAATTAGCTGGGCATAGTGGCACACACTTGTAATCCCAACCACTCAGGAGGCTGAGGCAGGAGAATTGCTTGAACCCGAAAGACAAATGTTGCAGTGAGCTGAGATTGTGCCACTGCACTCCAGCCTGGGTGACAGAGCGAAACTCGGTCTCAAAATAAAATAAAAATAAATAAATAAAAGTGGTATATATACACCGTGAAATACTATACAGCCACAAAAAAGAATGAAATCAAGTCCTTTGTAGTAATGTGGATGGAGCTGAAGGCCGTTATCCTAAGATCAGAAATAGAAAATCAATACTGCAAGTTCTCATTTATAAGTAGGAGCCTAAACAATGAATACACATGAACATGAAGATGGAAATAGCAGACATTGGGGACTCCAAAAGCGGGGAGATGGAGAGGAGTAAGGGCTGAAAAATTACCTAATGGGTACTGTGTTCACTATTTGGGTGATGGCTAACTAGAAGGACAACCCCACCATTATGCAATATATCCATGTAACAGACCTGCACATGAACCCCCTGAATCTAAAATAAAATAAATTAAAAACTCATGATATCTAGTCCCATTATATTACAACTGTTATATCAAAGGATTTTTTCAAACTTCAAAATGTGTTATTTAGTTTGTATTCTAACTTTTGTATTTTTATTCTAGTTTCGTGATCTATGTTTATGATCCTAGTATTAGTTTTATTTTTTCCCCTTTCTCAAAACAAATCATCACCATGTTCAATTCTGTTCTGAAGAGTTACAACACTAGGCCAGGAGTGGTGGCTCACTCCTATAATTCTAGTGCTTTGTGGGGCTGAAGTGGGAAGATTGCTTGAGGTCAGAAGTTTGAGACCAGCCTTGGCAACATAGCAAGACTCCATCTCTACCAAAAAAGTAAAAAGTTAGCTGGGTATGGTGGAACATACCTGTAGTCCTAGCTATTTGGGAGGCTGAGGTAGGAGGATCACTTGAGCCCAGGAGGTTGAGGCTGGTAGTGAGCTATGATCCTTCCACTGTACTCCAGCCTGGGAAACAGCATAAGACCCTGTCTCTGAAAAAAAAAAATAGAGTACAAAGAGTACAATTATGGATAAACTTATTCTTGACAGAAATATATTCAAATGGAAATATTGTAATGCCACATATATATATATTTTATATATATATATTTTTTGAGATGGAGTCTTGCTCTGTCACCCAACCTGGAGTGCAATGGCGTGATCTTGGCTCACTGCAACCTCCATCTCCTGGGTTCAAAGGATTTTCCTGCCTCAGCCTCCTGAGTAGCTGGGATTACAGGTCACACCACCATGCCTGGCTAATGTTTTTGTATTTGTAGTAGAAATGGGGTTTTCCCATGTTGGCCATGGTGGTCTCGAACTCCAGGTCTCAAATGATCCACCTACCTCAATCTCCCAAAGTGCTGGGATTACAGGTGTGAGGCACCGTGCTTGGCCCATAATGCTATATTAAGTCAAGAAAGCAAAATACAGATTATGATATTATTTTGTCTAAAATTCTTCCCGTACTTTTATAAACAGGAGTGTGAAAAGATATATGCCAAAATAATAACAATAGTTAAGATGTAGTTCTCAAGTAATGTGTAAGATTCCACCATCTCCCCCAAATGGCTCCGAGAAAGAACTAGAGCTATAAACAATTTATTCAGGAAGCTATGTTTTAACATAGGTTAAAACTCCATTCTTTGAGATAACATTATTTTAATCACCTGTATGCATGCCACCTTCTGGAAGCAAGGAGTATTTCAACATTAAAAGACACAACAGTAGAACTTGGTAATAAAGCTGAAATTGGAATTGTTTATAAAAACCATTTTTAACTTTAACATTTAATTTTGAAGCTTATGGATTACAAGCAGGGTTAGACCAGAGGAGGGGCCAATTTAATATAATAAAAGATGATGGGTTATATACTTATCCTAAATAAGTTGGTCATTGAAAAACTTCATCTTATGATTTTATTTTATGTCCTCTGTAGGTCAGAAGAAAAAGCTATTTTTAAAATAGTGGAAGGTCATCCAAAAGTAAGCTTTCAGAAAATGAAAAAATAAAAAATACTGCAATATTTGAATGCTCAAACATGATGAAAAATTGCATTCCTATTTTTCCCCTCTAAACCAGAGCTAATTTAAAATATTAAAATAATGTCTTCATTCTCAAGCAATGAGAAATACAAACTCAGTTTGATCTATGAATCAATATAGCTATGTCTCAAAAATGAAGCAAAGTAGCAAAAAAAGCATGTTGCAGAATTACATTTATAGTGTGAGAATATGCCCACATAAAGTGGGTCTCAGCGCAAAGCAACAAGGTCCATAGAAATGGATGGAGAAATAGAAAAGGGTCTGAAATGATAGCTAGAAGGACTGCCTTTGAGGAGGCAGGAGAAAGAACCAAAGTTGCATGGCAGCCAAAAGAAACTTTATGTTCTTAAGTGAGAATGAATCTATAACTTATATAATTTACAACTAATTAGAAATGCAAAAATAAGAGAACTATTGCCTGCAAGAAAACAAAAACCAACAGAAACCCAAAACAACAAAACCTTGTTATATACTTGAAACTATCAGTATTTTGTGATTTAGCAGATGCAATATATATTTCCTACAATGACAGCAGCACTGAACCGTGTCATCTATTTTTCTGTGTTGCAGCCCTGTGTGTGTGTGTGTGTGTGTGTGTGTGTGTGTGTTGCCAAACACATAATAAAGGACGCAGGAAATGCACAGCTCTAGTTTGCAACATACTTTCAATTACAGTTTCCTCTTGGATAGCACTGCTTGTCTCAGTTCTCTGGCATTAATAATTAAAAAATATTAATGCTTGTGACCTATAGGAATGAGGTCCCATGGTAGATATAAAGATTCTTTCTCTTTTTTTTTTTTTTTTGAGACGGAGTTTCACTTCTGTCACCCAGGCTGGAGTGCAATGGCATGATCTCGGCTCACAGCAACCTCTGCCTCCTGGGTTCAAGGGATTCTCCTGCCTCAGCCTCCTAGGTAGCTGGGATTACAGGCACATGCCACACACCTGGCTAATTTTTGTATTTGTAGTAGAGATGGGGTTTCACCATCTTGGCCAGGCTAGTCTTGAACTTCTAACCTCAGGTGATTCGCTCGCCTCAGCCTCCCAAAGTGCTGGGATTACAGGCATGAGCCACCATGTCCAGCCAAGCTTCTTTCTAAAAAGAAGCTAACTTGGAATAATTTAGTCAAAGGCCTACCTCAAGGGACCTTTTGAGGGCTCTGCTAAATCCAAGTTGGCATTGATTCACTGTCAATATTGAGTGCCTATTGCAAGGCTCAGAACGGTCTAAAGCAGGCAGTCTGGCCTTAGAATGTGAAACAAAGGAAGTAGGTGGTAATAACAGAGGGAGTCAACTCTAATAGTTTAGAGCTGGGCCTAGGAATCAGACTCACCTGGGTTTCCATTCCCATTGCACCACTTACTAGCTGTGAGATCTTGCACAGTCCAAGGGAATATATAATGCCTGTTTCATAGAGCTGTCAGGAGGGAAAATGAGATCATTATAAAGGGTTTGCTGCAGCACTGGCACATAGTAAGTATTCAGTTAATGTTAACTCTTGTTGCTATTAATTTTTTTCTGAGTCCTCATGAAGTGTCAAGAATGTTTCCTTAGAATCATGAAACAATTGGAGATTGAAAAGGGTTTTGAAGTTTCCTGGTTATCTCCACTGTCCTAGGAGACGACTTTCATCCCTTTCCCACTGATATTTAAAACCACGGAATAAATACTACAACTGTACTATTCTGATTAGTGGTGGAATAACAGGAAACAACATGTGTGGGAAGGCCAAGGAATATGTGGGAGAAGATCCCTCTCACTAGTGGGAGAGGCACCGAGAGAGTATAAGGAGCACACTCCAAAGGGAGAAAATACAGGGAAGACAAGTAGAAAATAAAAAAAAAAACAGAAAAGATGGCCTCAGACAAGTGTAAAGATAAGAGGGAGAAAAAGGAAAGAAAGGGAACACAGAGGGACCTTAATTTGTGAGAGAAATCACTAACATGATTTAAGAGCCAAACGTTCTGAGTTCTAATCACTGTAAAATGCATGGTTATAAAACATACTGCTTAACGTCTCTGAGCCGTTTTTCTTTAGAGTTTGCAGCGCCCATTAAATAAGTTTTGTGGGACGGACGCTCTGTTAAAGAGAAAACTCTTCAAGTAAGCGGTTAAGAATGAGAGAGAAACCTGCAGAAAAAGGGAAGTGGAAAGAGAGAGGGAGGAAAGGGAGAGTGTAAGAGGAATTGTTGACAAGGCAGGTGAGACCCAAGGGAAACCACTGTAACGGCGCCGCTGTGGCTACTGCGGTGACTACTTCAGCACATCAAACGCTGACAACTTGCCAGGTACGTTATTAGAGTTCCACATGCACAATCTCATGCTACCCTCACAGCATCTCTATGAGGGTAGGTTCTTGTATTATTCTCGTTTTACATAATATATAGAGAGGTTTTGTAACTTTCACAAGGTCTTACAGCTGGGAAGTTGTGGCCGAGAGGGGATTCAAACGCAGGTCTGTCTACCTGCCAAGTGAGCGCTGTTAAAATTATCTCTAAGAACCTCGAAAAAGGCTTGGTGGCTAGTCATCTCCTCGGTTCAACTCCCTCGCAGGCACCACTCGCCACGCCCTCTCTCATCTTGGCGGTTTTGAAAGTTCCACCTCTTCTCGAATGGCGTCCCGACTCCAAGGAGATAGGCGTGGGGCGGGACTTCCTGCCTCACGCACGAGCACTTCCGCCTCGAGCCGGAAGCTCTGTGGCTCACAGGGTGGGTTCCTGAGCGTGGGGACTCGGAGAGTTTGCGTGGCTGGGCCGCCGAGGCAGTGAGAGCGAGCGGCGCCGGCCCTTGCGTCTGGTGCGGCGATGCTGACCCCGGCGTTCGACCTCAGCCAGGAGCCAGACTTCCTGACCATCGCCATCCGCGTGCCCTACGCTCGGGTCTCCGAGTTCGACGTGTACTTCGAGGGGTCCGACTTCAAGTTCTACGCAAAGCCGTACTTTCTCAGGCGAGTTCCAGGTGTCTGGCCGCAAGAAAGGCGCTTTTGGTGGTTTCATTCGTTAGATAACTGGTTTAGAGGGAGAATGCAAGGTCGAGGGAGCACTTGGCGCGAATTGCCTTTTCCCGACGTTTCCGCAGCTTCTCTTGGTGCCAGGGAAGTGCCCCTCTCTTTCAGGCTTGCGTTCTAGATTCTGTAGAAGCCTTTCTCTGAAGCTTTTTAAAATCCCACATCAAAGGGATTGTGGAATCATTTTAAAAAGTGGTGTTTGGACCGTGTCACTTTCCCGTTTCTGTCCTGTAGCCCTAGTTCTCGTCCCGTCCTGACTTGTTCTGTTCTTTCCTTTCGCTCTCCCAGTCTCTCCCTCTCCGGGAACGGCGCGCGCTGACATCCCCGAGACTTCCCAACCCGTGGATCCTTTTAACTTTTCCCAGGCCACCTTCTCTTCATTTACCTCTTGGCTGACCGCTCCCTACTTCCTGAAGTTCTTATCCTTTTTGGACCTCTTGACACCCAATTAGCCTCGTTCTCCTGCTTCCCTGATGTCTGCTGCTTCTCTGGTTTTGCCACTGAAATGTGGTTGTTTCCCCCAAGTCTCCGTGAGGGGCACTCAGCTCTTGGTCAGTTTAAATTATTCTCCTTGCAGAATCATAACCTTAGTAACAGCTAATACTCATCACCGGCCATGTGGTAGACAAGCAGTTCCATTAAGTGCTTTATGATGCTGTATCTCATTTAACTTTGACAGCGATCCATAGGGATAAGCACTGCTATTAATCTCATTACACACGACACGCTGCCACATAGTCTTCCTAAAACACTGCCAATTCCTGTCCGTCGTCTTTATCCATCCTCCTAATTTTTCTCAAGTGTAGCTCCAGCCTACTTTTCCTGCCCAAGAACTTTTGTGATACAAACCTTCTCCACCAGTCAAGGTGGTTTTTTCACCGTTCCTGAGCCAGTTTTGCTCAGATTTCCATTAGACCATATAACGTACCTACTTGAATATACTGCACTTTCCAGTTTTTAAATTCACTTATTTCTTTGATTTATTTATTGAGTTTCAGTGTTGGGATTATTGTGCTGAACAAGCAAAGTCCTGCCCTCATATACTTTACATTGGGGAGAGGAAAACAATAAACTAACAATGTACCTAATTGTGGTAAGTGTTATGAGGAGAAAGCAGTGCACTGATACAGAATGAAAAGGGGCCCATATTTTATACAGTGGTCAGGAAAAGCCTTTCTGGAGAGGAGATATTTAAGCCAAGATGTGAAGAATAGGAAGAAGATGATTATGGTGGTAGCATATATTTATTTAATTTTTACTCCAGGTTACTGCTTTATGTGGATTATCTCGTTTGATTTTAGGACAGTGTTACAATGAGGTTTTATTAATTTACCCATTACCATGGACAGAATATTTGTGGGCACTCCCCACTCTTGCTCTCAAATTCATATGTTGAAGCTCCAATTCTGGTGTCACTTCTGCTTTATTGTATTCATCAAAACAGTCCCAGAACCTGCTGAATTTTAAGGGGAGGGGAAATAGACCTTCATGGTTGGAAAGAGTGCTGTGAGATGGGCATTATTTGAAAATACAGTTTGCTGCCAGGTGTGGTGGCTCACGCCTGTAATCCTAGCACTTTGGGAGGCCAAGGTGGGTGGATCACCTGAGGTCAGAAGTTTGAGACCAGCCTGCCCAACGTGTTGAAACTCTGTCTCTACTAAAAATACAAAAAATTAGCCGGGCATGGTGGTGGGCGCCTGTAATCTCAGCTATTCAGGAGGCTGAGGCAGGAGAATCTCCTGAACCCTGTAGGCCGAGGTTGCAGTGAGCCAAGATTGCGCCACTGCACTCCAGCTTGGGTGACAGCAAAAGTCTGTCTCAAAAAAAAAAAAAAGTTCACATTTTCTCAATTCTCACCTACTGTGCCTGCCACTAAGCTCTTTGCGTTATCATTTCATGCTCATAGTAACTCTGGGATAGTTACTCTTATTTCCTCCATTTACAGAAGAGGTATTTATGATTCTTGAAGATAATTAACTTGTCCAAAGAAGGTTACACAGCTGGTAAAAGGCAGATGTAGGACTTAATTCAGAGTCTGACACTCAAGGTAGTGTTTGTAACCATTATAACAAACTCACCCATAAACTGACTCCTTATTCTGGCTTAGAGGGATTTTCATTCTGAAAATGCATTGAAGCTGAAGGAAACCTTGGGATTAAAGGCCCTGGGCCTTTTGGGACTGTCAGGTGTTTTTATTTTCAGTCATATTTAGTAGGAAACAAGGGAGAGGGCCATGGGAGGAAAGAAAGCTCAAATTTCAAGTTTGGAATGTTATGGAGTGGGCCTGATATGCTCTTCTGATGAGTTTAAATTATGTAGGCAACATCAGACAGGCATAGACGCTTTTTAAAATAGAAAAGTGATAATTAGACGTCTGTTTTAGAAAAATTCTTTTGGGGCCTCAGTGAAAGACTCATTGAACTAGGGTAAAACTGGAAGCAGGGAAATCACTTCATTTCTTTTAGTACTAAAGAGGGGTAAATCCCCACCTAATAATAATGAGATTTGACACTTTTGCTTTCTGCTTTTTTTAGAAAAGTGGTAATTTGCCTGATATAAGCAATTGGTTTTGTGTTTCTTTATTGTTTCCCTTTGAGTATCCCTTATCTGTACAGATTGAGTGTACCCTATCTGAAATTTCAGATTTTCTAGAGTTTTGGAATATTTGTACATAGTGAGATATCTTGGGGATGGAACTCAAATTTAAACACGAAATTTGTGTTATATACACCTTATACATATGTCCAGAAGGTAGTTTTATACAATATTTTAAGTAATTTTGTGTATGAAACCAAATTTTGACTGCTTTTTGACTGTGACTCTCACATGAGGTCGTGTGTGGAGTTTTCCACTTTGTGGTGTCATGTTGGTGCTCAAAAAGTTTCAGATTTTGGAGCATTTCAGATTTTCAGATTAGGGATACTAAACTTGTATTATAAAATAATGATAACTATTGTGGCTTTTCTTTTTCAGTATATATTTTATTGGTGACTAGGGGTATTCATTTAGAAAGATGAGTCATCTCTAATTTCTACTTTCTTAGTTGGGGAAAGAATCTAGCTTAGTTTGTTAAAATGTGAATGAAAGACCTAGGTTTTTAAAAAAATGATGATATATTTTGATGGTTAAATGTGTACTAGTATTGTTGGCCACTTATGTTACATTATAATTTAAGGACTTCATGAGACTTGTGTTAAATCTGCAGATTAACTCTTCCTGGAAGAATTGTAGAAAATGGAAGCGAGCAAGGGTCCTATGATGCAGATAAAGGTATTGTCTTTGGAATTTTTGTTTGTTTCTTTCTTGGCATTTTTCTCATTAGAGTATTTACAGAATAATCTTTCAAGATACCATGGGGACCTTTTGATGTCTTTCAAGTACAGTCTGTTCCTATCACTCTTTCTTGTTTCTTAATGTCCAGTGCCTGTTATTGATGGTCTTTGCTTTTTTTTTTTTTTTTTTTTTTTTGACAATTACAGTTTCCCCAGTCTTTTAAAGTATTTCACAATATTCTTTAAAGTAAAGTTAAATACTCTGGTTCTATATCCTAGGGTACAGGATCCTCTACATTTAGTAGCTATTTAAAAGTAAAAAAATTAGAACATGTGAAATGATTAATCATAAAAAATGTAGATGATTTATGAGCTTATGAATGGAATCTTTCTTGGATAATTTTCAAACTTGAATTTTAATAACAGGTAGATGATAGAGAAACTGCATGGGTGGCATTTAAAGGCTAATTGAATTTTCTTCTCATGAGTGATAAGCTGATCATTTCAACAAGCCATGAACCCATTTATTTTCTCTTTATAGAAGCCACTGGCTTCCTTTGTCATCAGATCTAGAACACCTTGTGTATGCTTGTGTGCTTTATTAAATGAATATTTATTGACCTCAGTGTACCAGGCTAAGGATGGGGTATGGGAGCGTGGGTTAAATGACAGAAATCTAACCCACCATAATGCAGTGTAATTAATGTGTAATGAAGTATAGTGAAACTGCCTTTCTAGATAGTAAACTGGCTTTTAGTTATAGGTAAGTTGCATACTGAAACAAAATTATTACATTTTAAAAGTACGCAGGAGTTAAGAAAGATTGTGTATGTGGAGGCGTTTGGGCTGAATTGTATTTGATACATTGGAATTCAGTTCATTATACTGAAAGAGGCAAAATGTTTTAAAATGTAAGAGTGCTAAATATTGTAGTAAGTTCTCAGGAAAGCCTAAATGAGATTGATAAACTGAGTCAAGGAAAGAAAAGAAGTACATTGAATTTGAGTCTGCCTTAGACAGACTTTAGGGATAGATCTCCTGACATGCCAAAAACCTTATTAAGCCATAATGGTTGTATCTAAGATTCTGTGTATTTTAAAAACTGTTGCCATTCTCTGTTGGATTAGGTATTCTGATTTTTTTCCTCCTTTTCCAGAAATCTATTTAATTAGTAACTCCTGGTTAATTCTAAGCTATTACCTTCTTAAGCTATTGATTTTTTAGAAGTTTTAACTTGGGTTTTTAATACTATTAGTAGGTGAAGGTTACACTGCATAAGACTAAAGTATTTTGTAGCTTTAACAGATCTATAATTTTTTATAGAAATGACAGCTTCTGAAAAACGCTGTTAAGAGCCTTTTTCTATCCTGACTTGTATTCACCAAATCTGCGAGGACATAGTTTTAGAGCTCTGTAAAATAGAATTACGTTTTACCAAGACATGTATTTCTTAGATATATTGTAAAGTCTTTGGCTATTTTATTTATTTATTTTTTAATTAAAAAGCTTTTATTATTTTCTGTAGAGATGGGGTCTTGCTATCTTGCTCAGGCTGGTCTTGAACTCCTGTGCTAGAATGATCCTCCCACCCCAGCCTGCCAGAGTATTGAGATTACTAGTGTGAACTATTTTGCCCAGCTTTTTGAATATTTCAGTCTAAACATAAAACAAATTTATCTTTAAGGAATTTTTACCATTCGCCTGCCTAAAGAAACCCCTGGTCAGCATTTTGAAGGACTGAACATGTTAACTGCTCTTCTGGCACCAAGAAAATCCAGGACTGCAAAACCACTTGTGGAAGAAATAGGTACGTTTATTGCAGTTGGGAGGAAATTAAGATAAATATAAATATTTGGAATGCTGGTGTTTCTAGGGGAAATGGGATATAGTGAATAGGAGTTTGAAGAAAATACTTCAGTTATAAGGTGGTCATGTGAAGCTTTATGAAAATAGCTTCTTTGGTAATTAAGGCTTAAAATACCCTGTTGAACCAGATGGGTCACATTTTTGTACCAATTGAAACAGCATTTTGTGGTTGGCAAAATATTAGTGTCTGGAAGTAGATCAGAAGTGCACAGTTCAGTGAGTTACGTAAAACAGGGGTCCCCAACCCTCAGGTTGCAGATCAGTACTATCCATGGCCTGTTAGGAACCTGGCTGCACAGCAGGAGGTGAGCGGAGGGCCAGGTGTATTACTGTCTGAACTCCGCCTCCTGTTAGATCAGATTAGATTCTCATAGGAGCACGAACTTATTATGATTGCGCCTGCGAAGGATCTAGGTTGCGTGCTCTTTTATGAGAATCTAAAGCCTGATGATCTGAGGTGGAACAGTTTCATCCCTCAAAACCATCTCTTCACCCCTTTCATTTGTGGAAAAGTTGTCTTCCTCAAATCTAGTCCCTACTGCCAAAAAGTTTGGGGACCACCGATGTAAAGTAAACAGTACCTCTTTCAAGAAATGGAGCATTTTCAACACCCTGGAACCCCATCCTGTATTCTTCCATTACTTTGCCCTCTCTCCAAGGTAACCACTATCCTCTGTTTTTCCTGTTTTTTCATTGCATATATAAGTCATACAGTATGTGTTCTTTTTGTCTGACTTCTTTCACTTAACATTATTTTTGTGAGATTTATTCATATTGTAGCTGAGATTTGTTTGCTTTCATTGCTATGTAATATTCCATTGTATGAATATACCACAGTTTTGGTTCTTTTTTTTTTTTTTTTTGCTATCATGAATAATGAAGCTATGAATATTCTTGTAACATGTTTTTTGGTACGTCTATGTGGGCATTTTGTCCTATACATTTTCTGCCCCTAGTTGTACCTGGGAAATCTAATACTTAAAAAAAATTAATATTTAACACATTCAGGTGCTTCCGAGATTCCTGAGGAAGTAGTTGACGATGAAGACTTTGATTGGGAAATTGAGCAGACACCCTATGAAGAGGTATCAGAAAGTGCTTTGAATCCTCGGTGCCACTATGGATTTGGAAACTTGCGATCAGGAGTATTTCAGCGGTTACGGGTATGTTGTCTTTCTGAAAGATCTTGGTCTATAGGGTTTTTCCATTTGAATAATTTCAGTTGTGCTTACACTTGGTGGTTTTTAAAAATGATACTACAGGAGATGATGTATTTAAAGCACTTAGCACAGCTAAAGTACATAGATGTTTGTTCCCTTCCATTTCATTGGCTGCTCTGCCCAACTGTACTGCTCTTACAGATGTCCCGTGGCTTTCTTTTTTCTCCCCTTTATTCAGTATTCTAGACATGACATTTCCAAAATACAAAACAGAACTCCTCTCTCAGACTTCCTGCAGAGCTTTATGTTTTATACTTCTGAAAAGTGAGATCATGGACTTATGGCATAATGTTTCTTCTGTATATAAATAAAATAGAATGCTTCAGTGAGAATGAGATTGTGTGTTTTGATCAAAGTGTTTAATTCTTGGTATACAGTAGGTACCATTGTCTGTTTATTTTGAGTCTCATCCTGTTGCCAAGGCTGGAGTGCAGTGGTGTGATCTTGGCTCATGATAACCTCTGCCTCTCGGGTTCAAGTGATTCTCTTGGATCAGCCTCCGAAGTAGCTGGGAATACAGGTGCCCACCATCAGACCTGGTTAATTTTTGTATTTTTAGTAGAGATGTAGTTTTGCCATGTTGGCCAAGTTAGCTGGGCTTGGTGGTGTGTGCCTGTAATCCCAGCTACTTGGGAGGCTGAGGCAGGAGAATTGCTTGAACCTGGGAGGCGGAGGTTGCAGTGAGCCAAGATTGTGTCATGGCACTCCAGCTTGGACGACAGAGTAAGACACTGTCTCAAAAAAAAAAAAAAAAAAAAGAAGGAAACATGTCTCTTGGATTGTTACGTGATGAAAGTGTAAACTATTGACTTGGAGTCTTAATTTTTAATTGTTTTAAGTGGAAGAAACAGGAATGAACAGTTTCTTTTTCTTTATCCCTGATTTGAGTAGAGGCTATTATACCTGTTTAGAATGTAGTTTATTATTGTAAGACATATGAATTTACCAAGGAAAGGGAAAAGACCTAGGTTCTGGTCCCGCTCCTTCCTCTGTTTAGATTTGGGATTCCAGGCCAACTGACTTACTTATTTGACCACAGTAAATTTTGTCTCCTCTTTGGAAGGTGGGGATAAATTTGCTCACCTACTTTTTAAGGCTGTCTTGAAAATTTATAAAGATAGTGCTTGTGAAAACTCTTTGGAAAGTGTAGAATGCTGTAAAGACTCCTGCCCTTGAAAAATATAAAATGCTCTGAAAATTCCTTAGAGGGAACAAAATTGAGATTTACTTAGGAACAAATAATGCTGTTGAAATAGCCTTCCTTCTGAAAACGTAGGTGTTTTTCTGCTGAGTTGTGGTCTGCTCATATTCTCTCTGCTTGATCACATTCACTGGTGATCTCAGAGGTAATTAGAATAGAGTCAGTGTTGTCTATAGCAGGAACTATAGTGAATGGATCTCGTTTGTCCAAGAGCTAGTTTGTAGTCAGTCTGTTTTGGGTTTGCCAGTCTAACGCTATCCACAAATGATGATAAATGTCACACAGGCTAAGTACAGATTTTATATTTAGATTAGAAGTGCTTCCTGAGGCCAGGGATTATTTCTTAATTGCTGCTGCTGTTTAGGGAAACTCCTCGTGAAGGATTTCTGACAGGTTGCTGAGATGTTGCAGGAATGCCATAATGTGAGCCTAGAATGAGTCCCTTTTAGGTCAGAAATTCTTGTATCTTGAAAATGTTCTCTTAATAATTTAGGTTGTTTTTTTTTAAAGCTGTTATACTTTCTGTCTTTTTGGATGTCTTAACTTATGTGTCAAATACCTAGATATCTGTTACTTAGGTTAAAAACGTTAAACATTAACCAATATAATTGAAGCTCCCGTCTGTCCCTTCCTGTTTACATCCCTCTATTTCTCATCAGAAATGAACCACTGTGGCTGGGCGCAGTGGCTCATGCCTGTAATCGCAGCACTTTGGGAGGCTGAGGCAGGTGGATCACCTGAGGTCTGGAGTTCCAAACCAGTCTAGCCAACATGGCGAAACGCTATCTGTACTAAAAATACAAAGATTAGCCTAGTGTGGTGGCACACACCTTTGTAATCTCAGCTATTTGGGAGGCTGGCAGGAGAATTGCTTAAACTCAGGAGGCAGAGGTTGCAGTGAGCTGAGATCATGCCACTGCACTCCAGTCTGGATGACAGAGTGAGACTACATCTCAAAAAAAAAAAAAAAAGAAAGAAATGAACCACTGAATTTAATGTTTATTATTCTAAGCATTTAAAATGGCTTGGTTGTCTAAAATCATTAAACTCATCTTCAAATTTTAATTGCATGAGCATTGGTTTTCTAGACAATTTGCATATTCCCTAATGTAGGGGAAAAACAGCTGAGCATTTGGGAAAACTCTAAGGGTTTTATAATATAAATAGTATACTACTTGTAGTACAGGTTTATAACCCCACATGTGCAATACTGGGATCACAAAACGTTCTGAGAACTGAAAGTTTTACAGTATTTAATTTGGTGGCAAAACTTGACCTGAACTTCTATAAGTTTTGTAGTCCCACTTAATGTACATAGTAAAAAATTTCCAGTAGAAGTAGTATTTGGATATGGGTGCTGCCCCAGACTTCTTAGAGAGTATTACCTAAAATATGGTGTGTACACCACAATACCTTTCTGAACTCCGAAAGAGTGAATCCTGAAGCTCACCTTGCTCCAGGGATTTACAGTGCTGAGCACTTTGTGCGCAGCAACCAGACTTTTAGAAATCAAGTGTAAAACCCAAGATTCCAAAAATTCAAATGTATCCTCCTGAAGATATTAAGGTAGATATGTTTTATGAAATATTGCCACAGAAATCTTGCATAATTGGTTAATTACTTGCAGAGTTCTTCTGCATTCACAGCTACTCTGTTTATGGCAGCTGTAACAAGTGGTTCAAAACTGAGTGATCATGTAAGGTTAACAGTATGACCCTGTTTCTATGAGTAAAGCAGCTAGAAGAAACTAAAATGATGATCACAAATAAGAGATTTTAGAACATCTCTTCTAATTTAAAAAATGATTTTTAAAACCTCACTGTTTTTTCAAATAGTATTTTCTCACAAGTTTATTTTTTCTGGTTCTGCCTATAGATGAAGAGAGGTCCATACGGTTTCATTGACTATGCATATCAGTATTTTTATAGCTTTTTCCTCCCCGCCATGGATGAAAAATAGCTTTTTTGTTTCTGGTAATAAAAGCAATACAGATATATTATGAAAATATAATACAAAGAAAGTAAAAAAAATTCTTCATAATTTCAACACTCAGGGATCTTTTCTTCATTGAATAATTTAGCCCTTTACAGAAGTCTTTCTTATTTTTTGCCTCCAACTTTTTAGACAGGATTTGCTTGCAAACTTCTGTATTTTATACAGATAATAAGAAAATAAAATATTTTTCCCGAAACAAATTCTCTTTGAACATTCCTCCCTCTACTCCCCATACAGACAGATACACTCCCCCTACCCCCAGGCTTGCTTTCTTTTCTGAAATTGTTGCCAGCCACCAGGGTGCCTTTGGAAAACTGCCCTGGCTGCTCAAAGTCAGGACTCCACAACAAGCTTCTGGCAGTGGTGGCTGCCAGCAGCAACAATCCTAGTCTCTGGGCGCCAACCCAGCAAGCTCCTGGGACTGCTGCTGCCAGCACTGCAGGACGCCAGGCTTGCTGGCCCTGTCCTTCTCTTGGCTACACGGGGCCCTGAGGCCATTGTTTCCAGGAGACTCAGTAGCCAGATGTGTTCACTATTCTTTATTTTCTTTCTGGATTGTCTCTGCCTTACCTATGCCTAAACTTCCATAAGCCTAATTTAAATCCTGCATGACCTTTTCTTGGTAACGTCTCTTTAAATAGCTCTAATAACTAGTGGCCATACCAATTGTTTAAAAGAAAAATGAACTTTTTTTACTGCTGTAGTTTAACACTTCTCATCCTTTTTCTTCCCTTTGGTTGATTGATGCCTTCTACTTCTAAACCCCAAGCTACCTTTGTTTTTAGTTTGTTTCTGTTTCTTTTTTAGGGTCCAGTTTGAACAGGGCTGTTGCATGTGACTGTGTATAGAACAAGCTGGGGTGGGGCTTGCGCTGCTGTGAACACTCATGTTCTGCTGTGTACATGTTGCACCACTATGTTTGGAGGCCCTGAATCTGGAGGCCAGGGGGATGAAGAGGGAAACAGGAAAGAGAGCTGCTTTGTTATTGGTCAGTTCTCCTTCCCATGAGAATAGAGACCTGGTCTGTGTTGTTTATTACCAGATTTCCACTTCAGCACCCAGAACAGTGCCTACTCCATAGCAGGCCCTCTAGCGCTGTGTGTGGAATGGATGATTTAATACTGGACAGCAGGCACAGTGATGAGGATACAATGAAGAAGATGATCGATGAGATCTCTACCCTCAGAGAACATTCTGGTGGGGAAACAGTAATTATGTAAACAAATAACCAGTAAACAGGATAATGACAGATAGTTATAGGTAAAGGGAAAGGATGGGGTGAGGTGAAAGACTGGAGGTATTACTTTGGCTAGGATGCCCAGAGAAGACTCCTTTGAGAAGGTGACATTTGCACTGAGTTCTCAGTAATGAGAAGGGTACTGTAAGTGCAAAGGCTCGGGGTTGGGATTGATTGACAGGATCTAGAAATGGAAAGAATAGTGAGTGACTTGAGCATATTTGAGCCAGAAGAGGATGGTGGACATGCGGTTGAAGAACAAGATGGGCTAGATTATGCACAACTGTGCTCACATTCTGGGTCTGTTCTCAGTGCAGTTGGCATTTTATTTAAAGCACTTAGCACAGCTAAAGTCCATTTATCTCCTGAAATGTAGAGTTATCTACAAAGACTCACAGATTATACCCCATTTATGACTTTATTTCTGGTCCAGGTGAAATAATGAAGCAGAACATTTAAGTCGTTTTTAAAAATTGCTATTAGCAAGTGAGGAAACGGAAGCAGAGGGGAGGCTTTGTACTCAGTAGGAAGTTAACCAGTAAGTAACAGGGAGCAGCAGTGGAGGAGGCAGAGAGAAAGACTGACATTATTGAATGTATCCAGGCCTCTGCTTATTCTTTGCTTATATTATCTCATTTAATCCTCACAATAGCCTGTGGTACAGAAAATTGTCCCCTTCCCCCCAAAAGATGTCTTCATGCTTATCCCCAGAATATGTTACATTATGTGGCAGAAGGTATTTTTCAGATGTGGTTATGTTAAGAATGTTGAGATGGGGAGAGTATCCTGGGTTATCTAAGTGGGCCCATTCTAATTACAGGGTCCTTATAAGAGGGAAGAAAGAGGATCACAAATGAAAAAATAAAAGGGTCATGTGATAATAGAAGCCAAGGAAGAGACTAGGCACTGTGGCTTGTGCCTGTAATCCCAACACGTTGGGAGGCCGAGGTGGGCAGATCACTTGAGGTCAGGAGTTTGATATCAGCTTAGCCAACATGGTGAAACCCCATTTCTACTAAAAATGCAAAGATTAGCTAGGCATGGTTGCACACACCTGTAATCCCAGCTACTTGGGAGGCTGAGGCAGGAGAACTGCTTGAACCAGGAGGTGAAGGTTGCAGTGAGCCGAGCACTACTGCACTCCAGCCTGGGCAACAAAGTAAGACTCTGTCTCAAAAAAAAAAAAAAAAAAAGAAGCTGACGGAGTAATGGTATTATGATGTGAGGCTGCAAACCAGGGAATGAGGACAGCTTCTAAGATGAAAAAGACAAACAGTCTCTCCTAGAACCTCTTGATTTCAGCTCAGGGAGACTGATTTTGGTCTTCTGACCTCCAGAACTGCAAGATAATAAATGTGCATTGTGTTAAGCCCAAGTTTGTGCAAATTTGTTACAACACAGAAAGCAAAGAGGAAGCCAATACCTAGTGCTGTGATAGAGATGTCACTGGACTCTATAGTAAGGAAGCTGAGGTTCAGAATCCACCTGATTACACTGGAGCTGGGATGTAGATGCAGAACTTTTTGAGCACCAGCATGACACTCAAACGAAAATACTAAATAATATTTCTGTAGGATAGTATAATACATTCTAAGTCTCCAAAAAGTAAATTGCTAAGGAACTTTAGGATTGTAAATTTTTCTAAGTTTGGAGAGAGCCAGTAATCTGGTTTTTGCCCAGAAGGTTTGTACTTGACAGTATTGTGATGTTCTAGATGTTCCAGTGGCTTTAAATTTTTTTTTAAGGCAGCGTTGTGTTGTGTTGCCCAGGCTGGAGTGTAGTGGCATAATCTACAACCTCCATCTTCCAGGTTCAAAGAATTCTCCTGGCTCAGCCTTCTGAGTAGCTAGGATTATAGGTGCATACCACCACGCCTGGCTAATTTTTGTATTTTTAAATAGAGACTGGGTTTTGCAATGTTGGCCAGGCTGGTCTTGAACTCCTGACCTCAGATAGTCTGCCCACCTCGGCCTCCCAAAGTGCTGGGATTACAGGTGTGAGATACCACACCTGGCCTGTTCCAGTGACTTTTAAAAAGGTCTCTCTCTGAACCCTTTTATTATATTAGTATGTGCTTATATGAAATATTGTTGGTACTACTTAAGCTAAATGGATTGTGATAGGGATGCGAGAATTTTAAAATTGTTATATGGAAATGTTCATTATGTGGAGAGGCTCTGTCCTATCTCTAACTGATTCAGCATTGCTCACGTTTGTTGCAATGGTTTTTGCATTATAGCCATCAACTTTTAAATCTGCCTATTAGGTACCAACCTGTAATTCGGTTTATAAATGTCTTAACAGTTTGCTTTCTCAACTCTCTAAGTTATTTTCCTTGATTTCTTTTCAGCTAATATTCTTTAAGCTTCTTCCAGTATCTGTACTTCTCACTTGTGGTTGGTAGCAGGAGTAGTGAGACAGAAGAAACAAAGACACAGTTTTAGGAGTATTTCACATTGTATAAGGTTTCTTTGTTCACAATTCTGGTGAAAAGAATAAAGACCCTATTTTATCCTAGGTAGTTTTTCTAATGTGCATTTATTCTGTAGGGTTTGGCTTGGGAAACATGTTCCATATCAATGTATACACATCTAGGTAAAGGCAATTATAGGAAAACTGATTCTTAGGATTTGGTTTTTACATTTTTCAATGGAAGGTCATATACTGTGTGTCAAAATTGCCCATAAAAATTATTATTTTTTCTTATTTACTTATTTATGACAGGATCTGGCTCTGTTGCCCAGACTGGCGTGCAGTGGTATGATCTTGGCTCACGGTAGCCTCCACCTTCTTGGCTCAAGCCATCCTCCCACCTCAGTCTCCCAAGTAGCTGAGACTACAAGCAGGAGCGACCATGCCTGGCTAATTTTTGTATTTTTTTTTTTTGTAGAGATGGGGTTTCGCCATGTTGCCTAGGTTGATTTAAACTCCTGGGCTCAAGTGATCCCTGCGCCTTGGCCTGCCAAAGTGCTGGGATTACAGGAGTGAGCCACCACGCCCAGCCTGTATATAGTCTTTTACAGGATTTGAAATCTGAAATGGTCCAAAATCCAAAACTTTTTGACCACAAACATGACACTCAAAGGAAATACTCTTTGGAGTATTTTGCATTTGGGATTATTGGGATAGGGCTACTTAACTGGTGTAATGTAAATATTCCAAAATTTAGAAAAATTCAAATTGGTCCCAAAACAAACTGGTCCATTCAAAACAAACTGGTCCCAAACATTTCCGATAAGGGATATTGCATCTGTATGGTAATGCTTCTTTAGACCAGCTGAGCTAGACTACAGGAAGAGAGAAAAGACTCAAGTGTAGATGTCTGATAATCAAGACACTCTACATTTAATAACTTTCAAATTTCTAGGTGTAAATGGAGAAATGATGGATGTGGAATTAAATGTTCCTGCTTGCCTGTAGGGGTTTATTCCATTGTTTTTTATGTTCAACTTTTATAGCCTTAATATATGTCAATGAGCTTGTTTGTTGTAAGGATTAAATGAGATAATTTATGAGAAAGATCTAACAGGGCCTACCAAGTAGTAGTAGGTGCTTAAACATTTGTTGGATTTGAATCTAAATATAGCAGGTGGCATCATGGTTTACTGATCAGTTAGGTTCTTCCTGTGCTTTGGCTTTTTGTGCAAAATTTGATTTTTAAATGCTAAAAATAGGACATAGCAATAACTCTTTCTTTTCTGGGTGTCCACAGGATGAATTGAGCGATGTTGTCGATATTAAGGATCCGGATTTCACCCCTGCTGCTGAACGAAGACAGAAGCGCCTGGCCGCTGAGCTGGCCAAGTTTGATCCTGATCATTATCTGTGAGTAATGAGTTTTTTGAGGGTTAAATAATTTACTTGACATTTATTTTAAAATTTTGGAGTGTCTTTTTAACTCTGCTAAGCATGTGCGTTTTAGATTCCAGAAATTATTGATGACTGAAGACCGTAATGGACATTTGAATTAACCTATAACTGTTGTATCTCTGTGATCTTTGTAAGATGTTGCCTCTTATATCTCAGGTTGTTCATCTTAGCAACAGAGAACTCTTCTAACATACTAAAGTTTTTTTGCTTGCCAGGCTTAAAATAGAACACCAAATTCATGAGACTATTGCACTTCTTTTAAGTAAACTTTTGGTTGTGATTAATAGTATGCATAAATGAAAATATGTTTCAATTTCTTTAGGAATTTGAATGTACCTGTACCACATTTCTTGGCTGATCCCAGGATCTTCCTAATACTTTCATCCATTAGCACTTGTAATCAATGATATGTTTCCAATGAACAAATAATTATTCTTTGTGGCAGAGCATAAATACAATCTAATTTGAAATTTTACTGTATTTCCAACTGTCATTAATTGTGTTTTTGGCTATAATCTGTCTCCATCAGGCTTATATATGCATAAAGAACTTATCTAATTAACGGAAAGGTACCTGATCACTTGAGAGATTGTGATAACCCCCACTGGCAAGATAGCAGCATTTCTTCCAAGGGTTGTCACTTGACCTCTCTTGGACATGTGGCTCTACTAGGATGCGTGGAGAATGAGTATTTTATGCTGGTGTAGACCTCAATTATTATTCTGGGTCAACGTTTTCTAAACTGTTACATGTATAGCTATAATCGTCATGTCTCCTTATATTTGTATAGTGCCTGCAGCTTATTAAGTGCTCTTGTGATTATTTCGTTTTCATAACAGATGAGGAGAGGAGGTTGAGGGACTTGCTCAGGGTCACACTGCTACTAAGTGGCTTGGCCAGGACTTGAAAAGAGTCTCTTCATTTGTCATTTTGTATATCCTTTTCATGTACACTATTTCAGTTTAACTGCTGTAGCTCTTGTGATTAACATTCTATCTCCTGTGACACAGTAGGATACTAATTGGAATGGCAGGGATGTATCTTGTGATGTGCAAATGGAATGAGTGATGTGTAATGATAAATGGTTGAACTGTTCAACATCCTAAGGGAAACTGGGTAAGAGCAGGGTATGTTACGTTTTGGAGGACATCTGAGAGATTCAACTCCATTTACATAGCTATTTCTAATTACGTTTATCTCTCCAATTGTGGTCCACTGAAGAGTAATTTGAAGAAACTCATTTATAAGTCATGCTGAATATTTAAAGTGGAAATTTCATTGTCAGCAGATTTTTCAGGCTAGCATAAAAACAGAATGAGCTTTACAAGACTGAAATTTCAAGTGGGAGGGAGCTTAATTAGAAGAACTGCCTATCTCCTCTCTTGTAAAACTAGAAGAATAACTATGGCCTGAGAGAATTAGGAAATTGGAATTTAAAGTTAGCAGTGTGATATTATAAGCAGCTCTTATTTTTCTCCATCTTCTGTGTTTCTTTATCCAGAAGCTCATTTTCTTTAATACTATGCATGAAATATTCTTTCCACTTCTCAAAGAACAGTTCTTACAGGAATGGTTTAAATTTAGTCATGGGCTAAGTGAGGAGAGTAGGAGTCATGAGGTAAAGGTTCTTTCTGACTTTTCTCATAGCAGTGAGACTTTGGTTCAGTGTAATTTTTGTGTTTCTACTCATTATTTATATTAGCTGACTGACCCAAATGTGTTAATATTAAACGATATGCAACTAAAATTCTTTTAAATTTTTAATTAAAAATGTTTTTTAGCTTGGTGCTTTTTTTTTCTTGTTGATAGTGTTTTTAAAACAGTGGAGGAAAAAGGCTCACTTTAAATTACTATCTACCAGCAGTTAATACATTGTCATATATACATGTAATACATAATGTATATAATATTAGCATAATATTACCTATTTGTAAGTTGTTTGACTTGTCTTTACAAGTTATAGTGTTTCCTCATGTCAGGATTTGGGAGGGGGGCTTTAGGAAAACTAATTTTAGTTTCAGCCTGGGCAGAACATGGTGAAATCAATTGATTGTAAAGAAAAATTTATACACTTCAAAGGCACATATGTGACTTTAGATTGTTATTTAAAAGTCTTTTGTTGTAGAATCTGGATGCTATTGTGGTATAATATATATGTATATTTTTGCATGTTTTGCAGCCCACTGTAGTGCTGGGCATATACTAGATGATCCATAAATGTTTATTGTTTTCTATTATCCATTTGTTGTCATTTATAATTCTTTTGGGGTATTATATTTACATTAAAATATATTGACAGCATCTTGAAGCATTCCTTAATAGTCATTCCTCTTTGCTTATTATTATAGCCAAGTGTTCATATTTCTCTTGCTGGGAGTGTTAGGTTTTCTTTTTCCCAAATTGTTTTTTAATTGTTGGCATACATTTTACATTAACCAATTCATAAAATCTTGCCTATTTCTTTATTTGGGAGAAAACGCAAAAATTTAGTCAGTATTCTAAACCTCTGTGACATAAGAAAAGGAACAAAAATGATTTTATACCATTGTGGTACCATTTTAAATTGCGATAATTTTTAATTACTCTGAATTTATGAAAGAAGATGGTATATTGATTAAGCTGTTGGATTTATTGAGTAGATCTTAAGACAACAAATAGTAATTGGAAGGCTGGAAGCAATATCACAGGCTTCTGTTGTAGCTCTCAATTCAAAACATGAAACTTGAGAAAAAAACATTAGAATACAACTTTACGTATCCATTCTTTTATTTATGCATTTATTTGTTCAACAAATATTTGTCTGAACGAACTACATGCCAAACAGTGTCACAGAGACCAAGGATACCATGCTGAATACGGCAAAATCTCAATTTCTGTGTCTTCCATGGGGCTTCCATTATAGTGGAGGAAGTAGACACTATTTTTATTGTGATTAAGTGCTATGAAGAAAAAGCAGATTGAAGGGTTAGAGAGTGACTGGGCATCCCACTGACTCTTCTGTTTCAACATGTCCAGAATTGAACTCATCATTTTACCTCTGAAGTCTTTGTGAATTTTCTAACTTGGTTGATGCCCCATTTTTCATTCTAGTCACCCAGGTTAGAAAGCAGGGATTCATCTTTGCCTTCTTTCTTATCCCACACATTCAATCAATCCTGAAGTTGTACCATTTATCTCTGTAATCTTTTTTTCTCACTTCATCAATTTCTGGCCCTCATCTGTGTCTGGTTTAGTGTAGCACTCACTAACTGCCTAACTGGCATCTCTGCTTCCAGTCTGGACTTCTTCAGATCCATCAACCATGAACCATCAGTATGATGTCTTACGTGCCGAAAAGCAAAATCTGCTTAACCCTGTCCTTGGTGCTCTTCTGCTTAAAGTACCTAACTCCTTTGTGTGTCATTGCAAGTTCTCTGTGATCTGGACCCTGCCTACCTCTGTAGCTTCACTTTTGCCACTCCCTGCTCACATTTTACACCACAGCAATAAGGAATGTTTGCATTTCCCCACCTGTACCACACTGCTTTTCTCTTTTTTTTTTTTTGAGACAGTCTTGCTCTGTCACCCAGGCTGGAGTGCAATGGTGCAATCTCGGCTCACTGCAACCTCTAACTCCCGGACTTAAGCAGTTCTTTCGCCTCAGTGTCTCAAATAGCTGAGATTACAGGTGGCTGCCACAACGCCCAGTTAATTTTTTTGTATTTTTACTAGAGACAGGGTTTCTCCATGTTGGCCAAGCTGGTCTCGGAACTCCTGACCTCAGGTGATCCACCCGCCTTGGCCTCCCAAAGTGCTGAGATTATAGGTGTGAGCCACCGCACCCGGCCCTAACTTTTGTATTTTTAGTAGAGACAGGGTTTCACCCTGTTGGCACAGCTGGTCTCAAACTCCTGACCTCAGGCTATTCACTTGCCTTGGCCTCCCAAAGTGTTGGGATTACAGATACGAGCCACTGTGCCCAGCCCACACTGCTTCTTATATATTTCCTTTTACTCATGATATCCCTTTGCCGTTTATTTTTCTGACTCCACATTGCCTGAATAGTGGTTGCTTATCTCTTTAAACTAGGCTCAGTTGTTGCTCCCATGCACCTGCCCTATTACACTGGCTTAGGAAGCCTACCTCAGGGCTCCCCTGTTAAAGTTTATCTTGTTTTCACCACACTGTTTTATAGTGTTCTGTATTCACATACATGGTTCTCATTAAATTGTGAGTCTTTAAGGGCAGAAAGTGAGTTTTATAGATCTTCATCTTCCCGATGGTGCATGTAGAGGGCATTCATGAATGCTTGTTGAATTAGTGACCTTAAAAATCAGTAAAACATTAGTCACCATCAGCACTTGTTCGAAACTCTTAATTCATGGACAATGTCAAGCATAAACCAGCACAGTTGAGATTACTAGGACTGTATTGTGAAATTTTACTCAGAATAATCAAACATTTTGGAGGGGTGGTGGATGGAGGTGGTAGAAATACCATTTTACTAAGCCAGTTTCCTTTTTCCCTTTATTGTGGTCCCTTGGGGAGGAAAAGAGCATCTTTTCAGATGGGCTTCTCTATTCTTGCCTTCAGTGTCCTCTGCACTGCAGTGTCCAAGGCCCTTTTCTCTCACTGTGCCAGTTCTTCCTGGGCAATTTTGTCCTCTTCCTGGTTTAAATTCTTATGACTTCCATGTCTCTCTCTTGAGCATCAGACTTGTCTGTCCACCTACCTATTGGAAGGTCTGCTGATAAATCCTAAAAAAAGGCAAATTCAGCCTGTCCCAAGCAGGAGTCATTATTTCTCACTCATGTCTGTTAGCTTTCCTCCTATGTCCCTGTCTTAACGAAGGACACTGTTGTCCACTGAGTTGTGGAGCCCAGAATTTTCAGTGTCATCCTTCACTCTTCAAGCTCCTCATCCCCTGCCTCCTGAGGATTCCATCATCTACGTATGGATCAGATCCATCCACTTTGCTCCATGTCCACTGCTGCTCTCCTGTAATTGGCCACCATTATTTCTGCTTCCAGGTTTCTCCCTTTACTTTCCAGGCTGCAGTAAGAGTTAGGTTTTTAAGCCATGCTAATGTCATTCCCCTATTTTTAAGTGGTTTGTAGGGATAGCCTTTGAAATTTTTTTAACATAGCTTATAAGGTGGTTGTCAATATATTATTTTCAGCTTCTTTCAACTATTTTTCCCCCCTTAAATGTGCCTTCTCGTTTTCTAGCCTTTGCCAACCGGTTTTTTGCACAGAATACTCTCTTCCACCCCTCTGAATCTGGTTAACTGTTCATTATCATTCAGCCATTGGTTTAGATATTATTTCCTCCAGGGTTCTTGCTTGTCATTCTAATTTATTTTGCCCTAGAATCTTGTACTGTTATGTCATAGCAATTTGCTGTATTGTAATTGCTTGACTCTCCCATGGGATTGTAAGTTGTGTGAGGGCCAGGACTGTCTTGTCAGCAATGGAACTCCAGTGTCGAGCATGGAACATGGCACAATGTCAGTACTTTTTGTCAAATGAATGACTTATTTCGCATTTTAGCCATTTATTGTTACTGTTTATCCTTTTGAAATTTATTTCCTAGAAAAAAATCTCACGTTCTGATTTGTGGATGAGTTTATAGGAGAACCTCAATTCAAAAGAGTTTCTTCACTTTAAGGAGAAAGAGATAGGTGATAAGAAAATAGACTTAACAAGATTAGTTTATGAAGCAGCTGTTTCGTCCTAGCCTCATATGTCTGTGCACGTCAGAAATTGCTATTGAGAATTCCCATTTCAAGATAATTGGCTGTTCAGTTTTGTCTAAAATGTGCTTTATTTCCTCATATATAAAAATGAAATATTTTTGTTGGTTAAGAGCTTGGAGTCTGGAGTAGAAATTAAGTAGGTCCGCGTTCTAGCTACACTTTTTACTTGTTCTCTAAACTTAGCCAAGGTACAAAACTTTTCTGAGCCTCAGTTTTTACCTATGTAAAATGAGGGTATTAATAGTACCCCCTGCCCATAGTGATGGTGTAAGGATTCAAGGAAATAATGGATGCAAAACTTTTAATGCAGTGCCTGGAACATACAAAGAACTCCATAAGTTGTCTGTGATTTTTTAAATTTTTAAATGATTTCAGTATCTCAGTTGAAAGGGAAGACTGTGTCTAAGGTTGTAAAACTGTCAATTAGAAAATTCAATGTATCAAAGCAACCAATTCCTTGAGTTTCTAGTTAACTAAAATATAAATGAAATTTTCACCATGAGTTATACCTTGTTATGCTTTTTCCAAGAATACCAATTTCCAACTTTGAATGCAAGATAGAATCATTTCTGAGTAAGTGTCCTCCAAGAGTGAGAGGTATATTTTGAAGATAGCTGTTATTTTTCCAGTTAAAACAGGGAGTGTAGAGTACAGAAAAATTAGCTTTCTGTTCTCTACACATGTTCTTTTATCTTCTTCAGTAGTTTAAGGAACTGTTAAAATTAGTACAGCTTAATAAAATAGATTGTATCTTGGTAGAAAATGTGAGTGCACATGCCAAAAATGTGTGTGTGTGTGTGTGTGTGTGTGTGTGTGTGTGTGTGTGTGTCCTCTGTTAGCCTCTTGGAGGAGATGCAGTATCCTGAATTTCCTATTCATTTGCATGTTTTTCTTTGCTGGTAGAGTTCAAAAATTTTTTCCTTCATTGAAATTTTACTAAAGTCTGTGGTACTTGCATACCTAGCGCAAGTGCTAGATTTCAGTCCCGTGTGTCTTCAGATTTTCTTCATTTCACTTCGTTGAATATGGGATGGGACTTTAGGGTAGGGCTGGTCTTCTGCGTACCTTCTATTTAAAGAGATCAAAGGTTGGGCGAAGGGACTCAAGCCTGTAATCCCACCACACTTTGGGAACCTGAGGTGGGAGGATTGCTTGAGGCCAAGAGTTTAAGACTTGTCTGGGCAAGGGACAAGACCCGATTTCTATAAAAAATAGAAATTAGCTAAGCACAGTAGCATGTGCCTATAGTCATACCTACTTGAGAGGTATGACTTGACCCCTGGAGTTTGAGGATTTCTCGACCCCCGGAGGATTTCTTGACCTCCCGGAGTTTGAGGCTGCAGTGAGCTATGATCATGCTACTGTACTCTAGCCTGGATGATGGAGTGAGACCCATCTCTTTTAAAAAAAAGTTAAAAACAAAAAAAAAGAGATCAGAAATGCCATATATCCCTTTAGTCAGATACTTATTTTTGTTTAATGGAAAGTAACTTATGTTTGTGGTTAGTAACAGAAAGTAAATATAGTGTTCAGTCTTTCCTTGAAATGTACTTTGAATTAAAAAATCTGCATTTCTAGTACAAATACGAGTTAAGATAAAATTTTAAAAAGTGAAAGCCAGTGAAATCCTATATAACCAGTTCTTTCAATGTTTTTCCTAGAGCTGACTTTTTTGAAGACGAGGCAGTTGAACAGATTTTGCAGTATAATCCTTGGTGGACTAACACATATTCAAAAATGACGGCCTTTGTGGAAAAGAGTCAGGAGCAAGAAAATCATGCTGCATTAGGTAAGAAAATCAAATTCAGCTAATTTGTTTCATTTTAAAATCTCATGTTGTACCAAACTTACTGCCTTCCATATTATTAAGCATGTAATTGTGATTGCCTTATAATGTGAAAATATGAGTTTGAATTGCTAATTTTGGAAATGACATCTTTGCCATTGACTGGAAAATGCCACCAAATAATTAGGCTTGTGTTGGAAAATTCTTTTGAAGTATATTTTCCTTTAGAATCATTGGAGTTCTTTTACAGTTATTTATTTTTTACAACCTAAGTTTAGGGATATTATCACACAGGACATTTGTAGTTTCTCAATAACCTGCTTAAGAGATATGAACATTCTTTGGTAAGGACATTTGAGTATTAGTAATGGTGGGAAAAGACCTAGATGGACATGTTATTACCACCTTCTCTAATTGCAGCATTGGTATATTAAGACTGTAAATTAGAATTATAACATTTGCATACAGATCAAGAAGAGAGCACCCATATTTTCTGTCACACTGATTTGACTTTTATTTACATATTAAAAATAAAATTTCAACGTTTAAATGAAGGGAATACATACATATATGTGCATTCTGAAGAATATTAAATGGAATAGACTCTTCCCACCCCAAGTTCCTCTTCCCAAAAGTAATCAGTATTAGCAATTTTGGGGATATTTTTAAAATATATGTTCCCACATCTAAAATAGTTGCTTTAAGAAATGTCTACACATAGACTCATGTATACCCAGTTCGTACCTCGTTGTTTTCAATTTGCAGTGTGTGTCGCACATCTTCCATATCAGTATGTACAGATCTACCTGAAGTTTTTCATGACTACCTAATATCCTGTTGGATATTTTTATCATGATTGATGGATATTTGGGCTGTTTACTACCGATGGACATTTGGTTTACTTCTGTTTTCTGCTATTGCAAATGATATACATAGTGGCCTTCTTTGACCACTCATTCTGAAGTAGCTACAGGGTCTCTATTGTATCACACAGATTTTTTGTTTTCTGCATGACAATGGCATAGCCTGTTATCTGCTATTTTTTCAGTGTCTAGTATAGTGCCTGTTATATAAAGATAATAAATATCTATAAGTATTATAAATGTTTTAATGGTTAAGTTTTTTTTTTTTTTTTTTTTTTTGAGACAGAGTCTTGCTCTGTCGCCAGATACCAGGCTGGAGTGCAGTGGCGCAATCTCGGCTCACTGCAACCTCCACCTCCTGGGTTCAAGCAGTTCTCCTGCCTCAGCCTCCCAAGTAGCTGGGACTACAGACACATGCCACCACACCAAGCTAATTTTTGTATTTTTAGAGAGACAGGGTTTCACCATGTTGGCCAGTATGGTCTCGATCTCTTGACCTCATATCTGCCCACCTTGGCCTCCCAAAGTGCTGGGATTACAGGCATGAGCCACTGCACCCAGCCTAATTTTGGCATCTTTAGTAGAGATGAGGCTGTGCCATGTTGGCCAGGCTGGTCTACAACTCCTGACCTCAAATGATCCTTCCACCTCAGACTCCCAAAGTCCTGGGATTACAGGCGTGAGCCACCCCAGCCCACTCTACCTTTTAATAAATCTCCCTTTTTTGCTTTGGTTGACAGGTTTCTGTCCCTTTTAACTAAAAGGCCTTGAAAACAAGAGATTCCAGTGGCATCTACGTCTGTCTCACCATGGGCATTTTCAGGAAACACACTGATTCAAGGAGTACCTGGCAGGTGCTCTAGATCAGAAGCCATGTAGAATACTGAGACTTCAGAGCATGAAGGACAGCATGTGTCTGCCCTGAAAAGGCTGACGAGCTGGGGGAAGGGTGCAGGAAAAAGCAGGACTGCATCTGTGTTCAGGATGTTCCAAGATAAGATGGGCCATCTCTAGAACATACAAGGAAAGGGAGGCAGGAATGCCTGGTGATGCCTAACCTGAGACCAAAAAGGGTGTGAGGCCAGGCATGGTGGCTCACACCTATAATCCCAGCACTTAGGGAGGCCAAGGCGGGCAGATCACCTGAGGTCGGGAATTCGAAACCAGCCTAACCAATGTGGTAAAACCCCATCTCTACTAAAAATACAAAAATCAGCCGGGTGTTGTGATGCATGCTGGTAATTCCAGGTACTTGGGAGGCTGAGGCAGAAGAATTACTAGAACCCTAGAGGCAGAGGTTGCAGGGAGTCGAGATAGTGCTCACTGCATTCCACCCTGGGCAACAGAGTGAGACTCTGTCTCAAAAAAAACAAGGTGCAAGGCAAGAGAGACTGTGCTGAGGGAGAAGTCCAGTAGTTCAGACAAAGGGAGTAGTACCCGCAAGGGCGGGAGGAGGGGGCACATCAGTCCAGAGGCAGGAGTGAACCTGTCACCACCACAAGGGGACAGATGTGTGCTGCTGGGGACCTCTTCTATGGGTCCATTATTTCTTAGATTTTCTACTCCTTAATTTCAAAATAGACCCCATGTTAAAAACAAGAAGTGATTAATCTGTGCCACCACACCCAGCTAATCTTTGTATTTTTTATAAAGACGTACTTTTGCTGTGTTGCCCAGGCTGGTCTTCACCTCTGGGGCTCAAGCAATCCACCCATCTTCGGCTCCCAAAGTGCTGGGACTTCAGGCATGAGCCACCACGCCCGGCCTGCAAATATAATTTCTTAAAGGGTGGGAAACACTGCTCAGATATTTTTTAAAGTTATTTTGCTCTTCAAACCAAAGGACATGTTTATATCTACAAATGAGTACACCTATTATAGTTAAGAATAGAGAAACTATAGATTCCAATTGTAGGAACCGTTTGTATGAGAACACACAAAATATAAAAATTTGGCAGGATTGCATAAATTATGAAATTCTAAACTGTAAATATATGCATATATAAAATTATATTCATATATGAAATTCTTAGAATTTTAAGTTCCAATTAAGTTTTTTAATCTTATAAATTGGAAACTGAATCTTTACTATACAACATTCTGCACCACATGTGCAAACATGAGCTGTCAAAAATTAACTTTTTAAAAATATCTGAGCAGTGCTTCCCACCCTTTAAGAAATCATATCTGCAGGCCGGGTATGGTGGCTCACAACTGAAGTCCTAGCACTTTGGGAACCCAAGGCAGGTGGACTGCTTGAGCTCCAGAGGTGAAGACCAGCCTGGGCAACACAGCGAAACCCCATCTCTATAAAAAATACAAAAATTAGCTGGATGTGGTGGCATGTGCCTGTGGTCCCAGGTACTTGGGAGGCTGAGGTGGGAGGATGGCTTGACCCTGGGAGATCAAGGGTGCACTGAGTCGTGATCGTGCCACCGCACTCCAGCTGGGATGTCAGAGTAAGATACAGTCTCCAAAAAAAAAAAAAGAGAGACTATATTTGCAGTTCATCACCATGAACCCAGGATGAAAAATAATGTTTTCATTTCTTTTAGGTCTACTAAGAACACCACATAGCTACTGTGTATTTCTTGTTTATTATCATGCAAACAATTCCCACAGATGAAATGGATAGTTTCTCTATTCTTTACTATAATAAATATGTCAATGTGCATAAACTTAGTTTAAAAATATATCAATGGGCATAAACTTAGTTTAAAAGTAAGTAAACATTTGTGGTCGTTATCTTATAGAAGAGCCATTCCGTTCTGCTTACATCCTACAAGGAATTTCATTACACTTCCGTCACTCTTCCTCCCCAGGCTGCATTCATTAGCACCTGCACTCAATTCACTGCCATGTCTCTCTGCTCCCAGCACATCATCTGGTAGAGACCTGACATTCAAGTACCTGTTGGATGAGCGAGTCTTTTACTTTCTGTAAATCAGAAATATCTTTCTGGATTTGGAGTCTAGAAGATCTGGACCAAGTCATGTAAACTTTCTATGTCCAAATGACTGGTAGAAACTAAACCTGTCAATACAAATTGTATTGAT
Organism: Cheracebus regulus; assembly: GCA_963574635.1. NCBI lineage: Eukaryota > Metazoa > Chordata > Mammalia > Primates > Pitheciidae > Cheracebus > Cheracebus regulus. The sequence goes on along the minus strand of CAUYQU010041067.1, from coordinate 2,459 downwards.
CAAATTAAGTTTTAAAACCTTTCCGTGTAATTATCAGAAGTACATTTTTCTCAGTTCCTTTAATTAGCTGTTGTTGCTTGTTCAGCAAGATAATATCAATTCCGTTGTAAATATCAATTCTGTTGATAATTACACGGAAATATTTTTAGAAGCATCACAAATATTTTATAAACATGGACACTGTAGATGAGGCATTTTAACCAACAAAATATTAAACTTTATCTAGAAAAAAACACCAGCCATTTGGAAGCACGGTTGTGAATACACATTCAACTACTTTAACAACTACTTGAAAAGGACACATTTCCTAAGGGGGAAAAAAAATTAAACTTTTAATCTGGTAACTTTAAGTTGGGTTTTCAAATATTAAAAGTAATTAAACCTCAAATTAACTTTTAAGTATTTTATATTAGGGAGAAGGCAGCTCTTTTTTCTTTTTTTTGAGACAGGTTCTCAGGCTGTCTGTCACCCAGGCTGGAGGGCAGTGGCAAAAATCTTGGCTCACTGCAACCTCCGCCTCCTGGGCTCAAGCAATCTTCCCACCTCCTGAGTAGCTGGGACCACAGGCATACACCACTACACCTGGCTAATTTTTTGTATGTTTTTGTAAAGACTCCTGAGCTCAGACGATCCACCTGCCTCAGACTCCCAAAGTGCTGGGACTACAGGTGAGAGCCACTGCGCCCAGCCAGAAGGCTTCTTTTTGTAACTTCCTAAAAACAAAAAATCTGGTAAATATTAATAGCAGTTATAATTACATAGCACTTCCTCCCACCTTCTCCCAGAGCTTCAAACATTACATAATTTTATGCTTCACAACTCCCTCTATGAGGTGGATAAGAGAGATATCATTGTCCCCATTTCACATACAAGAAAAAGTTTTGAGAGGTTTAAAAAATATTTGCCCAAGATGAGAAACTCCAGAAGTGGAAACTTCCATGGATTTACTCTCCAGCTGCTCAGTGGCTGCATCTAAAGCAGGATGGTACTGAAGTAGATAAGACGACTTCTAACTCTAGCATGCTGAGAAAACTGATGTACATGTTCTCACTAACAGTGTCAGGAAGGGCTGGGATATACAGAAACTGAGTGACAAATAATTGTCTTATTTACATTTTATATTCAAGCCAAGAAAAGGTACTTTCTACTATTCCCCAACACATAAACGTGGCCATCTTTTGCTAAAATAGTCACAGCTCTCATGTTCAATGACATTCAGCAACTTTTTTTTTTGAGACAGTGTCTCACTCTGTCACCCAGGCTGGAGGGCAGGGGCACGGCACAGTCATGGCTCACTGCAGCCTCTATCTCCTGTGCTCAAGGAATCCTCCTAGCCTAGCCTCCTGAGTAGCAGGGACCATAGATGCGTCCTCCACACCCGGCTAGTTTTTGCTGTTGTTGTTGTTGGACACAGAGTCTCTTTCTGTGGCCCAGACTAGAGTGCAGTGGTGTGATCTCAGTTCTCAGCAAACCTCCCGGGTTCAAGCTGCAGCCTCCAGAGTAGCTGGGACTACAGGAGTGCGCCAGGATGTCCGGCTACGTTCTGTATTTTTAGTAGAGACAGGGTTTCGCCATGTTGGCCAGGCTGGTCTCCAACTCCTGACCTCAAGTGATGCACTTACTTTGGCCTCCCAAAGTGCTGAGATTACAGGCATGAGCCATTGCGACTGGCCTCCTGCTAATTTTTTAATGTTTTGGAGAGACAAAGTCTCCCTATGTTGCCCTAGCTGGTCTCCAGCACCTGGGCTCAAGTGACCCTCCCACCTTGATCTCCCAAACTGCTGGGATTACAGGACTGAGTCACGGCATTTCTTCATTAAATAAATGTTTGAGTTCCTACTACACGGCACTGAAAGATAAGCTACTGGGCAAGACAACAAAACAGTACTTTGCTGTGTTTAATATGATGTTGATTCGTGGACCACAGGGAATATGTGTTCATTATTTAAAAAGGAAAGGAAAAAAAATCACTGTGAAGAAAATTTCTTGGAATGAATATAAAGCATAATTTCCATGATCCTAAGGATGAAATCATTGCCTTTCTCAAGCAGAGCTCCTCATCTGAACCACAGAACACAGATAACGATGGAAGTGGCTATTTTCTCTATTCTCCCACTCGGGGATACATAACAGCTCCATTCTAGCAGCGGAGGAGAGAGGATCATTCAGTACATGCAACGAGTGTTGTAGGGCTGTGGGCCTTAGCACCTCTGTTCTGAGGCTGCCAACAACTTAAGAGAGCAAGGGCTGCATCTGTGTACATACAGAGCGTGAACCGGTGGCTGCGTCCGTGTTCGTAGGCAGCGTGAACCGGTGGCTGCGTCCGTGCTCGTAGGCAGCGTGAACCGGTGGCTGCGTCCGTGCTCGTAGGCAGCGTGAACCGGTGGCTGCGTCCGTGCTCGTAGGCAGCGTGAACCGGTGGCTGCGTCCGTGCTCGTAGGCAGCGTGAACCGGTGGCT
>CAUYQU010041066.1:0-62493 GCA_963574635.1 Cheracebus regulus | reverse complement strand
AAGAGGTTTTTAATACCCATTTTTAGACTGTATTCTAGCCTGGGCAATAAAACAAGAATCCCATTCTCTCTCCCTCTTTCTCTTCCTCTTTCTTTCTCTCTTTCATTCTTTTTTTCTTTCTTTTGCTGTTTCTTTCTTTCTTTCTTTCTCCTTTTCTCTCTTTTTCTAAAAAAAAAAAGGGAAGAGAAGGAAAGCAGATAGCTTGCTTACAAGGTGAAAACACTTATTGGAATCTTGTTTATTTCATTTTGCTTTCTTTTGCGCTCTAAAATAAAGAAAATGGAAAAAAGAAAATGCCTGTTTGGTATGTTTAAAAAAACACACTTGGTGGATATTGAGAGCAGGGGAGGTTGTGCATGTGTACAGATGGGGTATGTGAAAGCTCTTTATAAGTTTCAATCAATTTTGCTGTAAACTTCAAACCAGTCTGAAAAAATAAAGTTTATATTTACAAAAAGGTGGTCAGTTAGAATTTAGCTCTGTGATTCACTGTATGATCTTGAACAAATTCTCTCTCTCTTAGTATTTGTTCTGTCAAATGAAGTTAATAATAGATCCCATACCAATATTGAGAATATTAACTAAATTTTTTATCTCTATGGCTCCTGGCTCATTATGCATACTAAAAAAAATGCTGATTCCTTTCCCTTTAAATTCCCTTATGTCATACTTGAGGGATGTGGTGAGTTTATAGCTGAATAGGACTGATTACAAGTATTCTACCTACTTGTCTGATGCATTTTATGTAATCCCACACACTTATGAGAAATCCAGCTTGGTGTGCAGAGAGAGATGCCTGTCTGTGCAGGTGGTGACTTGTGCAATCTGTGTGGTGGGGGATGGTGAAGAGGCCCTGTAAGAAATGTAATAAGGAGCAATAGGCTGCTGTCTGTCAAAGAGCCTAACTGGGTTCTATAGTCTGGTGAGGAGATTTGAAGCCTACTGGTTCTGACAGGTGAAAAGCTGTGCACTTTAGTCATGGATGAGCCGCTTCCAGAAAAGGATAACTCACTCTATCTCCTGATGGCTTAATTGCTTAACTGCCAAATGGTTTCTTCTTGTCCCTTTTAACTTTATTATTTTGATTCTCTAAATCACAAGCACGTCTATTCTATAAAGCAGACATTTTTAACCTCAGCATCAGTAATGGCTTTGGGGATCTGATAAAAACTGTGGACCTGCTCCTCAGAAAACAAATACACAGATATATACGGCAACAGTTACAAAATGTATGAATTAAATTTCAGGAAGCTGACGTCTGCTGTAAAAACCTGAGGCATCAAAACCACTCAAACACATGTAGAGGAAGCAAAACTAATGTTGGAAGATAAGACTGAAATATTGAGCAGTTGTTCCTCTGTATTAAACAACAAGAAATCCTAAAATAGGCCACCTCCAAGTATGTTTCCCTTTTCTTACATCACAACAATATTATTGAGGCTTTAAGAACAATGTTTGGAAAATCAGTACTCACTGTAGCAAAAACATGGAGTACTTAGGGAGGGATATCTTCAGATGTGGTAAATGGATCCATAGCTGATGTGATACATTTGATAGCTGGAAGATTGTTTTGAGAGGTCATTTGAGAATAAGGAAAGAATTAGCAATAGTAACAGGGAAAAGGAAAAAAAATAATGAAATAAGAAAGTGCTACCTTTTAGAAAAATGAAACAAAGTTATACATCTAGGAAATAATTATAGTTTAGCAGTGGCCATTTATTACCAGCACTGGTAATTGAAACAAAAATAATTTGGGTCAGGGGGGAATGATCATCTCTGATAATAAGAGTTGAATACCTTGTACTTAAAATGGATAAATCAAAAAATAACATAAGCACAGTATTTTCAAAATAGGAAGATAAATATTTGGAAAAATGCAGGGCATTAAAAGTACTCACATTGGGGATCAAAATTAGAAAGTCAGAGGTGTTAGGCTGGAGACAGCAGTTCTCTTAAATAACTTGACAAAAAGTCTGAATCTTTAAAAAAATCAAAATTTTAAATAAAAATCCAATTTCTGGGATTTCTGGAGTAATTGTAGAATCTGAAACTACTAGACTGAATTCCAAGAAGGCAAGCCTGTCTGGACCTGAGAATGAGCTAGCACCTTAAGAAGGGACTGTGTTCTCACTCCCGCTTCCTCAGCCAGCCCCATCCTCCTGCTGTTCTCATGGTTCATTTTCCAACTTTTCTCCCCATCTCCCTACTTTGTTGAGGTATAATTGATAAATAAGAATGTTGCATATTTAAGATGAACAACTTGATGTTTTGGTACATGTATTCACTGTGAAATAATCATCACCATCAACCTAATGAACAGAGCCAACACCACACACAGTTACAATTTTATTTTTCTTTGTAACCTTTGATCAGCATCTCCCTATTTCCCCCTCCCCCAGCCCCCGGCAGCCATCATTCTACTCTCTGCTTTTATAAATTTGGCTTTGTTAGGTTCCACATGTAAGATCATGCAGTATTTGTCTTTCTCTGTCTGACTTACTGCACTTCGTATAATGTCTTCTCAAAGGAAGATCTATGACGGGCCCAGAGGTATATGAAAGGGTGCTCAGTGAGAAACGTCTTTTCAGGTTCTTTGCTCATTTTAGAATCAAGTTGTTTGGTTTTTAATTTTTGGGGGGATGAGTTATGTGGGTCCTCAAATATTTTGGATATGAACTGCTTATGAGTTAGATGGTTTGCAAATATTTTCTCCCATTCCAGAAGTTGTCTTTATACTCTGTATCCTCTGCTCTGAAGAAGCTTTGTCATATCTCACTTTTCTATCTTTATTGCTTGTTGTTTCATTGTCATATTCCAAAAAATTATTGCCCAGACCAATTTCAAGTAACTTTTCCTCTATGTTTTCTTCTAGTATTTTTAGGGTTTCAGATCTTACATTTTCGTCTTTAGTCCAGTTTGAGTTTATTTTCTTACATGAGATAAAGGTCCAGTTTTACTCTTCTGCGTGTGGATTTCCAGCCCTCCCTTTGATGAATCTTTTAATGCTACTGTTTGTTAAAAACATTTATTTAAAGTTCAATAATCGAAATCAGTTTTACTCTGATTTCTGTTTCTTTTTAAGTTCAAGTATAATTTTACGTAATGATTCTACTAAAATCACATGTAGTGTGATCCTTCTCCTATACCATTGTATCTACCTCTCCCTAAAGCTGCTCAGAGGTGTCTGGAATTGTATTCATCAAAGATAGCATGCGCTAACCCAGAAAGAAGGATATGGGTGATTTATTGCTTTCTTTCTTTGTAATTTTCTATATAGCTTGATTTAAAAAAAATTGAAAGACCTATTTTTAAAAAAACAATAACATTGTAACTTAAAAAGAATCTCATCTACTCACCAACTCATTTTGAAGCTCTTTTTATAAGTGAAATTGGATCTTGTTCTTTTTATCATCCTATGTAATTTTTTGTCAGTGCTAATTCCTTATCAAGCTAAGTTTTAAGTTTGTATCCAGGTATAGTTGCAAATAAACAAATATAGCTGAGGGCAGATATTTTATCCTTTGTGTTTATAGCTCTACCCAGTGCCTAGGTCAGTGTCTAGGTGCATAGTAGGGCCTCATAAAACATTTTTTGAAAGACTCAATGCATGAAGAACCCCAAGCACCTTTGACAGGAAGTCTTATGGTAGCAAATCCACATATTTGTGACTATCTGATTTTTGACAAAAGTGCCAAGAGCATACATTTGGGAAAAGACAGCCTCTTTCAATAAATGGTCCTGGGAAACTGGATATCTAAATGCAGAAGCGTGAAACTAGACCTCTATCACTTACCATATGAAACTACTACAAGAAAACATGGTAAAAATGCTTCCAAACTTTGGTCTGGGTAAACATGTTTTTGACAAAACTTCAAAAGCACAGGTGACAAAAGCAAAAATAGATAAGTGACACTATCAAACTATAAAGCTTCTGCACAGCAAAGGAAATAACAGAGTGAAGAGACAACTTACAGAATGGGAGAAAATAGTTGCAAACTGTTCACTGATAAGGGATTAATATCCTCTGTATTGATTAATATCCAGGCTGTATAAGAAACTCAACAGGGTCTCTTTTGAGACCCTGTCTCAAAAGAAAAGAAAAGAAAATAAGTTTTATAAGGCAGATGTTAGGGCTATGTTACCAAAAATTTCTGTTGTGTAACTGTTCTTGGTTGTTCCTCAATTCCAGTGCTGCTGATTGGAACTCAAACAACCCCCTAAATAATCCAATTTAAAAACAGGCAAATGATCTGAATAGACGTTTCTCAAAAGAAGACATACAAATGGCCAACAGGTATATGAAAAAATGTTCAACATCATGAATTATCATAGAAATGCAAATCAAACCCACAGTGAGATAACATCACCCCTCAGTTAAAGTAGCTATAATAAATAAGATAAAAAAAATAACACGTGCTGGCAAAGGTGCGGAGAAAGGAATTCATATACTGTTAGTGGGAGTGCAAATTAGCCATTATAAAATACAGTATGGAGGCTCCTTACAAAACTAAAAATAGAATTACCATATGATCTAGCAATCCCAGTACTGGGTATATATACAAAGGAAATAAAATCAATGTGCTGAAGGGATATCCACACTCATATTTATTGCAGCACTACTTACAGTAGCAAAGATGTGGAATCTGCCTAAGTGTCCATCAGTGAATGAATGGATAAAGAAAATGTGGTAAATACACACAATGGAGTATTATTCAGCCATAAAAAAGAATAAAATTCTGTCGTTTGTGGCAACATGGATGAACCTGGAGGACATTATGTTAAATAAGCCAGACGCAGAAAGATAAATACCACATGTTCTTTCAGATTTGGGAGCTAAAAAAGTTGATCTCATAGTTGAGAGGCTGGGAAAGGTGAAGAGGAGGAGGAATAGGGAGAGGCTGATTAACAGGCACAAAATTATACTTAGAATAAGTTCTAGTGTTCTGTAACACAATAGTTATAGTGTTCTGTAACACATAATTAACAATAATTTATATATTTCAAAACAGATGAGAGAATTTTGAATGTTCTGAAGACAGTTAAGTGTTTGAGGTGGTGGACGTGCTAATTATCCTGATTTTATCATTATACTTTGTATACATACATCACCATATCACTTGTCCTCCATAAATATGTACAATTATTGTGCATCAATTAAAAAGTCTTCCAGTAGCAAAAAATATGAGAAGTATATAAATGTTACTAAGAATTCGTCATGCCTTTTGAAAGAGCTCAAGATACCTGATAACATTTTTTTTTCTAAGAAAAGTTTTATAGGGTGGGCATGGTGGCTCATGACTGTAATCTCAACACTTTGGGAGGCCAAGGTGGGCAGATTGTTTCAGCCCAGGAGTTCAAGACCAGCCTGGACAACATGATGATATCCTACCTCTACCAAAAATATATATGAAAATTAGCTGGGCATGGTGGTGCATGCCTGTAGACCTAGCTACTTGGGAAGTGGAGGAGGGAGGATAAATCGAACCCCAGAAGCTGAGGTTGCTGTGAGCCAAGATTGTACCACTGTGCTCCAGCCTGGGCAACAGAGACCCTGTCTCAAAAGAAAAGAAAAGAAAAGAAGTTTTATAAGGCAGATGTTAGGGCTATGTTACCAAAAATTTCTGTTGTGTAACTGTTCTTGGTTGTTCCTCAATTCCAGTGCTGCTGACTGGTGTAAAATGGGTGTGGATCACATTTATTGCTTCTTCAGAGAAGCAGAATGGGAAAACAATGACTCACACTGTAGTGATACATGGGAATGACAATGCAGATCAACAATGTCTGAACCATTGGTGAGCCTAATTGTGAGCTACAAAGAGGCAGGAGAGTCCTTGTGTGCCTCAGTACCCAGGGTTGGGCTGCCTAGGGCCAACTGATAGAGCAGTTCCCAGCAATGCAGCTCTGACTTTGGAAGAACCCTGCTCCTTGCCTCCTTTTATTCCCTAGGCTTTAGGCTGTGGGGATTCAATCAGTTTCCCTTTTCTCTAGTAAATCCAAGACTAGCTGTGGAGTTAGAACCACTCTTCTTCCTGCACACCCCATGGCATTCTTCCTGTTTCTTTGCTCCTCTAGAATTTTGGATGCAAGAAAATGTGCTAGTTCAGAGTTTGCATCACAGGTTAGACAGATTTAAGTTTGAAACTTTTGTGAATTTATGGGCTTGGACAAGGCGCCTGACAGCTTTAAAGCCTCTGTTTACCTATAATAGTACCTACCTATAGTATTATCGTGAGCTACTTAATAAAATATCCATGTAAAGCACTTGACAAAGTGTCTAGCAAACAGGAAGCACACAGCAAGGGTTAGCTAGTACAACTGATATTGTTACAATGTTATTTGTTTATATATTTGTCTCCTCTAGTAATGAACTTTTTCAGAACAGAGATATTTTAGTCATCTTTGTATCCCATTTGGTTACAATCTAACAAGCATGAAAGTTGCTCAGTAAATCTTTGACTAATAAATAACTGCATATATATATATATATGTGTGTGTGTGTGTGTGTGTGTGTGTATGTGCATATATACAATATAGAAAGAGATGAAATGGTCTTTTGAAGCTCTAATTTGCTTACAAATATGGATAGCATTATTAAAATCATAAATAGCCCTATTAAAACTCTTAATTAATTGTATTGGAGATTTTCTCTCACCATAGTGGGAACTTCTCCAAATTTAATTACTTTTGACCTCAAGAAATTTCAAACTGGGCAAGACCCAGTTCCTAAAAAAGAAGACTTCATATCCGTGCCCTAGGAATGGACATTCCGTAGGCTGATTTCAGATTAAACTGAAGGGAGAGGACCAAGTGCTTTGGGATAGCTGATCTCTTGGGGGTGGGAAGAGAGGTGCTGCAGGTTACTCCTTGTTGGAATCTCTGTTTCATGGTGTCAACTCATCACCAGGGTCAGATTTTTCATAGTAGGGAACTTGAGTGATAAGACTGACACAAACTGGACACTCAAGAAGGTAGGGTAGGAGAACCAGTTTTGGGGGATGAAAATTTAGCTATTGATTATCTTTGTTTTAGTGATACTGTATTCGAGTAGATGTGTTAAGATGCAAGTGATAATCATATATAGAGGGCCAGGCCTGATGGCTCACGTCTATAATTCCAGCACTTTGGGAGGCCAAGGTGGGTGGATCACCTGAGGTCAGGAGTTCGAGGCCAGCCTGGCCAACATGATGAAACCCTGTCTCTACTGAAAATATAAAAAATAGCTGGATGAGGTGGCATGCAACTGTAATCTCAACTACTTGGGAGGCTGAGACAGGAGAATCCCTTGAATGTGGGAGGCGGAGGTTGCAGTGAGCTGAGATCACGCCACTGCACTCCAGCCTGGGTGACAAGAGTGAAACTCCATCTCAAAAAAAAGAAAAAAATCATAGAGCTAGCGGGAAGGCTGCCACACTCACTGCTATGAGCAATAGCACGGGTAGAGGAGAGAGAATGTGAAGACATTTGAAAGTGTTGGAAGTCATTCTTACTGGATATCTTTTCGAGTGTGCATGTCATGCTGGTTAGTTGCTAAAGAGCATCACATAGTCTAGTTAGGATGAAGCTTGTTTTGATAGCACAAATAAAATTGAGAAATTGAGAATACTTTAGCAACAAGAGCTAAAATAGAATAGATCTTTTTCTCCATGCACAGGACAATGCCCACTGAAACCTCATCAGAACTGTTTACCAGCCTTGTTTCTGATCAGCAGTTTGCAATAGAAGTCAGCTCCTGGGAATGTAACTGCTAGCCTTTATGAGCTCATTTTCATTCACACGCAGAAATCATATTTAGTTATTTGGGAATTAAGAACTGGACACTTTGGAGCCCACCGCATATTTGAAAAGATATGGTAAAAGGAAAAGTAGGTATAAAATTAAAGATAGAGTATAGCAATAAAAGATTTTGCAAAAAGTGGATAACTAACGTGGAGAGAAGAACACAGCAGAGGAAGAGAGATGAAAGGTGCTGAAGAAAGCACTGAGAAAGTAAAATCCAAGAAACATGATGGAACTAGATGGAGAGATCGGGGGTTAGTGTGGAGAATGATACCATCTTTCTCTGAGCCTTGAGAGAAGGATGAAATAACCAAGGAGAGTTAAGGCTGTTTGGCAGTGAATGGGATATTTGAGAAATTAAGTCACATTAATGCTATACAATTGTGTATCAGCAAGGTTACCACTTAATGAGTTGTTACCATGTGCCAGGCATTGTATTCACTTTAATGCTCATGCCAGTCTTCATGATAAGTATGATTATCACCATTTTATGGGGGAAGAGAGTGAGGTTTAGGGGGTTCAAGTAATTTGTTCATGGTTATGCTGCAAGTAAGTAGGTGGCCTGAGCACACACATCTGTGGGACATCCCAACTTACTTTTTTGTGGGTTATGAACATTTTTGAAAATCTGACCAGAGCAGACCATTTTCTCCTCTGATAAAAACCCAAAGGCATGTACACGCCACATTTTACATGCAGTTGCAGGAGATTGCCGTGAAACCCATCTATATACCCCTGTGGATGTGTTGACACTGGATTAAGAGCAATGAATCAATTTTTCAACAAAATAGTCTTTAAATATGTGTTAGCTTTCCAAGTCATCACAATGCTATTCAAATAATACTTCTGTGGCTCAGAACATTTCTGGAGCTCCAACTTCAGAATGCCCTCAGAACCCGCTTACTGGCTACAAAAGAAAATTAGTCCCAGTTATTTACTTCTATGCCTTCCAAACAGTATTTATTTTCCTTCCTTGTCCATTATCCTTGTTTTTGAATGGCTTTTTGGCTATTTTTAAAAATATAAACCATTCTCAAAGGAATCCATCATTAAATAAATCCAAAGAATGTGCAAGAGGCTCAGAAGAGGGCATTTGAGAAGGGATTATATTTGAGGCTAAAGCTTGGGATAAGAAACTCTGTTCTCAAACACAACCATATGATAGCTACACATGCTATCTGTGGTTATTACATTAATGATAGTAATTCATATTTCCGTGTATAAGGCAAGGTGTGCTTATTAAAATATTACCTAGAAAATATACTTCTAAATTTGATTATTATAAGTTACCAAGTACAATTTACTGCTATCAGATATTTTTCTGTCTATTATAAACAGAACTTTGTCACTCATGTAGGTAAAAATTTGTGTCACTTTTGCAAAGCTATTCCTTCAGTGAACTATGTGGAAATAGTACACATCTTCAGCACTGTCCACCAGCTTTTCTTACATGTTTCGATAGTCCAGTTAATTTTCAGTGCTTCTGAGAAGGTATTAAATAATTATACCTAAATTAATAATTAAGAAAAATTACTCTTTATGGCAGCTTTTATATCACTCTCTTCTAATGCCTAACTGAAATGTTTCTATTTTAAAAATTAATTTTGTTTTGGGACTGTCACATTACTTCTTAAGTCATTGGAAATGGTTCTAAAAGTGTTTTTCTCAATTCATGTTTATCTCAACTATGTTAACTAGAAAATTGTTTTTTCTCTATGGTGCTTGGGAAACCAGGGGCCCTGTATGTTGCACATAAATGTCAATTGTGCTTAAAATTTCCACAATGTCATCTTGTCCCCCAGCCCATTTAAATGACTACTGACTTTGGTGCTGTATGTTTATGTCAACCTGATGAGACCCCCTTCTGGAAGGAGGTCTAGGGCTAAAAAAGGAATAGTACACTTTTCAAGTTAAAGCAGAAAAGTTCTTGAGGTGATGATTTTCATTTTTTTTTTCTGCCCCACACGCCTGTTCACAAGTTTTTAGGACAACACAGACCTGTCAAGTAACTAATGGTTGAGTCATTGATATTATTAGGTTGTGGTGCACACAAGTGATTCTCAAGACCAGGTGCCTGTTCTCATTCAATCACTTTCCTCCTCAGTGGGAATAGCCATACTGGTGTACTGTGATACTACTGTGGACAACAATTGGCTTAGGGAGAGACAGTTAATGTCCTGCTGGTATTTCCTCAGTACATTTAGTCTAGAGTCTTGCTTTTCAAAGTGTGATCCAGGAAACAGCAGCATCAGCATGACCTGAGAACTTGTTAAAAATGCAGAATGTCAGGCCCCACCTCAGGCCTACTGAATCAGTATCGCAGTTTAACAATGTCTCCAGGTGAATTGTATACACATCAGCGTTTTGGTAGCACTAATTTAGATGGGTCTACAGAAGCTCTACACTTTGCAATTGCAGAAATTCCTTAGTTGCTGTATTTTGGGTGATGGTTATTGATAAAAAAAAAAAAAAACCAACAAAAAAATGCAAGCAGACTGAACAGACTCAATTCCATCTATTGCAAGTGATGGGTATGAATATGTAGAATGGTTAAATTTCAGATATTTGGCTGATTCACTTTTAGTCTTGGGAACTGGTTATTTTTCCATTTCTAGTTTGTTTTACTCTGAGTTTATGTTATGTTCTGGCACATGTGGTAAAGCTGACTAAAACTCATCATACAAACCAGCATTTTTAATTTGCTTCTCTTGAGAGTAAAATTTTGTGGTTTTATCTCATATGCAACCACAGTTCTTGTGAAATAATCTAGTTTTATCCCAAATGAGTAGCAAGGATTAAGGATGCAACAAACTCACCAAAAATACATTGTAAACCCAAGATGCGGCCGCAGGTCTGTGTCCAAAACAAAATGATGTGCCTGAAAATTAACCTTCCATAGGAGACTGCAGAGCCCCAGCAAATCTAGCTGAGCCCCATGTAGCACTCTACGGCCTCCTGAGTCACTATTTGGTGGGAGGTTGAAGTAGATTCACCTTCTGTCTTGCTCTGCTAGTGGGATTGTAAGTAGCTATAAGCCTTGTAGAAGACAATTTTGATAAATATGTATCGAAATCATTAAAAAGTGAATATTCTGTGATGCAGCAATTCTGATGATAAAAATTTATGAAAAAATAATCATATGTATGGATATGTAAGTGATCAGTTTTACAAAGACATGGCTACAGTCTCCATGGGAGGCAATAGGCAGTTTCCACTTGCTCTGCAACTTGCATGCCCCTTTTTGTTTTACATCTAATCTTTCCTTCCTCAAAGTAATGGAAGGTCCTTCAGTAAATCACTGAACCTCCCCTGGGGCTCAGTTTCTTCATTTGGACAACATGGAGTTTGGAGAGACATTGTTTCTCTGAATAGTGTCTATGTAAACAACATTTGAGAATCATTTCACCTGTTCATATGAAATGCTAGTTCCTGAGCCTGAATCATCAGAACACCCTGTGAAGAAAGAATTATCCTTTTTTTTTTTTTTTTTTTTTTAAACAGGGGGAAGCTGGTAGAGCTGAGATTTGAATCCAGTTCTACTGATTAAAATTCCAGTGTTTGTTCTATCACTTCTAGGTGTTAGGGAAACAGGTGAGCAGAGAGGTGTAGACCTCTGCCCTTGTGAGCTTACATCCTAGCAGGAAGGACTTGTCATTATTACTGTCATGTGCTCCACATGCTTCCTTAAAGTGGCTTTTTGTGGTTGGAAGACTTTTGTAAATCTTAACTTATTCCTATGGAATTAGTACAAGTTGTGATTTTTATTAATTTTGAGTTGTATTACAGAGATATTTTATTTGCCACATGTTTAATACTCAGTAGCCAATGAAAATGCTTCATCTCATTTTTAATTTACAGACCTCCCTAGCAGGAACGCACATTGCTCTGGTTGGTGAGATGGTGTTTCTGTGAACTGGAGCAGGACTGACTCTTGTCTGTGGGTTATGTCTACTCTAATTGGCTATGCAACACACTCTTGTCTTGTATCCCATAAAAGTCATGGTTTCATTCCTAGTAGTTACAGATTTGATAGTGTCTTCAACCTATCCATTGAACGTATATCCATTAAACTTTCTGTACTGTTTCCCAAGTGCAGGGGAAAAAATGAATCTCCTTTAAATCATTAATAAAAAAAAATTTACTGAGAGCCTCACATGTGCCCAGCACTACATAGTCATGGGGATACCCAGTGAACAAAGTATCCTAAGGCCTGTGTCCTGATGGATTTAGATCACTCTGTTAATAGTCCACTTTTAAACCCTTCCACTCTCTTTTTGTTATGTTCCACACAAATTTTGGTTAATTTAAAAAAATGGTCAGTTGAAATGAAGTCTCATATGTAATCAGACTCATTGGAAGCATGAGTTAGATTATATATGAGACTTTATTTCAACTGCATGAGTCAGATTATATATGAGACTTCTCAACTCATTGGAAGCATGGTGGTGTGCAACATCCTGCATAGCTTAAACCATCACTTCCAAAGAGAAAGACCCATAATATGTTAACTCCTTATTTTAAAACTGTGAAATGTTTTTTTAAGGAGTCAAAGAATTGGGTTGCTTTGAAAATCTTGTCATGCTATTTAATGCTCCTTCATTATATTTGGTCTTCAGGTTTATGGGCTACTTTGGTTAGTTGGTAATAGCAGAAAATTATTGTAGGCTTTAGAGGGATGAAAGAAGGAATAGAAATGATTAAAAATAAATTAGCTTTTTTATGTACAGAAAGGAGGAATATTGAAGAAACAGCAATGCATTCTTAAAATGATTAAGTAATTTACTAGAGCATTTTGAAGCCTCATTAAAAATTAACAAATTGATCTTAATGCAGCTCATCTAATTTTGTTGGCAGGTTGCCCAGTGCCTTAAGGCTCTGGTTAATGGGCTCAGATGATAATCTCCACCAAATGGCAATAATCTAGCATTTAAAAAACAATCCCTTCTTTCTGTTGATTATATAGTGAGGCAAAGACAGAAAGAGGTAGGCCTTTACGGATAATCCTTACAGTGATTTTCAAAAAATTTTAATGTATTGATTACATAAAAAAAGATGACATCTGCCAACCATTGCCATGTACTCTGGGACTTGTTGGCTCCCTTTGGGATTATAAATGCTATTGCTGAACACCAGCATTATCTACATACATTTAAGTAAATTAGACCAGAATCAAAATTCTAAATCTCTATAAACTCCATGAATTTGCCATCATAATATGAAAGTAGCAAGACAAGGAAGCCAGGCTTTTCCTCTAGCGCATTTGTTAGTTTAGGTAAATGCTGTGGCTTTGTCATGGATCATTACTTTCTATGAAAACTGATGATAAATAAGAATCCTTGAGTTAGAAAACACCCTAAAAGATTCTAATTCAAATCCATGCCTTTAGGGTTTTTGTTTTTTATATAGGGCTGAAGCTACGTAATTTGCTTAATGACATAGAACTAGGACATGGAAGAGAGTCACACCAAATCCTTTCACTTTGTTCATTGCTCTCCCCTGCCCCCCAAGCACTGATGCAATCTTTTACCTTATTTATTGATTCAGCACACACACACACACACACACACACACACACACACACACACACACACTCATTGCATCCTCTCCTATTTCCAGTCATCCATTTTTAAGTGGAGGGTTAATTTAATGATCCTTCTGAAGTGTTCTTCTAGATATATCCTTAAAGGGTTAAGAAATTCCTCAGTACTTTTAGTCAAGTCATCCATACCTTATATATTAGCAGCATTGTTTTTCTTGACATCTGTATTTATGAATCTTTCCAAAGATTTATTTACATTCATGCATTTTAGTTTTATAGAAATGATCTTTTTCCACTCATATTTTATGGGTTTACATAAAATTTAATTGATTGTACATAATTAAAACACTAAGTCTGATCGGAATTTGCAGTTTTGAGAACATAAATGCCAGTTAGGAGCAGAAGTGTGCAAGGGTGCCAGAGATAAATGTAGTAGCTGTAAGTGCTCAGTATTCCACAGACATCAGCATGCATCAGTTAATCCAGTGACTGGATTAAAAGGAGATTGACTAAGAGAGCTGTAATAACTAACATTTTTGGGGGGTTCATACTGAGTCAGGCCCCATGTTAGGCACTTAACATGTAGTCTCCTATCTAAGCTATACTGTAACTATGAGGGTTAGGCATTATTAACCTCATTTATACAAATGAAAAAAAAAAAATCTCTGCTAAGTAGCTTGTCCAAAGCCACAATGCTAGCTAGCAAGTAGCAGATTAAGAGAAAAAAAACAGATTTGGCTGTCTCCAAAGACTTTATTTTTAACCATCATGCTATATCATAACAAGGGGTTTGACTATCTAAAGCTCAAGGGAATCTGTACCTCCAGAAATAATGTAGATATCACAAATGAAATCTCCATTTTAAGAGATAAATATACTATTTCCCTACATGATATATATTTTTTGTTATTCCTGTTATAAGAATTCACAAGAAAAGTTTTACTGAAGGAGCCTGGAAAAACACAGGCAATACTGTTGGGTTTTTCAGAAATGAAGGTAAATAAATGAAATGTCCCATCCTGTTCTATGTTATTTATTAGAAAGTTTACGATTTCTGTAGTGAGTGATGTCAAATATAATATATCCTCTCGACTTGACATGAGTTAGTCAGCTTGCAGATTTTTAAGCAAGGAACATGGAGATTTTATGACAGACATTTGTTTTCTTGTGGTTCTTTGTGCTGTTGCTCCACCCCATTCAGTTTAAGTCCTTCAGTTTTGATGACAGCTTTGATCTTTGATTAGAGAGAATAATTAGGATAATTAGGAAACGTTTGTGGGTTTTATTGGCGATCTAGACAGTGATAGCTATATGGGTGAGATATGGAATGAACCTGAGTTCATATGTACATTTTTTCTCTTCTCTTAATTTTAGGGATTAAAGGACATTAAAAAATAAATTTAAAACAGAAAATTGAGCTTGACTTTATGAAATAAGTTTTGGAATTAGCCAGTCATTTGTTTTGGCTTTTCAAGAACTCTTGAAAATAACTACCTAGGATTCTTAATCATATGTGGATCACAGACTCTATAGCTCCTCGTTTTCTTTAATGAAGTCAAGATAATCCTGGGTTTAATAAATTTTTAGAATCTCCTGTCCTTAAATGGAATATTCTTGCCTTAAATGAATGTGGCACTCAATTCCTAGAGTACCCTTATTATCAGGACATTTATCTCATATCTTTTGTATGTTTTCATGCATTCTGGAATTATTTCTTTCATTCTTGCTTCTGAGTCATAACAAACACTTGACTTATCCAGAACAGCCTCTCCCTTACCTCATGGTGTGCTGGGAAATGCTTAACAATCATGGAAAAACCAACAAAAACAACCCAATGCCGTGGTGCTGATTGGGAGCATTTGCTGATTTCTGTAGCGTAAATACTCCCCCATCACCTATTTCAAGCTACCAACCTGACACCACTGGATGCTGGATTGAAAATGTGCATGATGAGTTCTCAGGAGCTGGCTCCTGAGGAGTCCTGCTTTTTGTCCTGTCTGCCTTTTCATCACATAGCTCATGTAGGGTCAGCTCACTTCTGATGCTTTTGACCAGTGGGAAGGCAGGCAACGAAGAGTTTCCTCCGGCAGCAGTTCCTTGCTTTAGTGTCAAGTTATTGCTCTATCAGCTCTTTTATTTACTACTTCAAATGTACTTTTAAGTGAAAAATTTAGTTTTAGGGATTATTTTGTCAAGATGCATACCCCCACACCCCCCAACACACATGAATTGATGTTTGTTCTGTTTCAGGGCCTCAATCTTGGTGTTGGCCTACCATGTTTTTCCCATGTTCTCAGGGGTCTCAAGCTTTCTCTCTTCAATTTGCTCTCTTCAGCCTCCTGAGGCTATAATGAAATCAACCCACACATCAGCACATAGTCTTTAATCCTTTTTCCCAGTCTATACTCACAGATTTCCCAGGTACAAACTGCTGATGTGACTTTGGCAAGTACTTTGCTATAATGTCTCTGAGTTTTTGCAAAATGGCACAAACTATACAAATAGCAGCCCTCAATTTTATGCAAGGCCTTCCTAACATTGGAACAGAATTCCAAGTGCAAGTAAGATGATTCAAATGATTTTTAATAATATAATGAAATGAGGTTAACTGTCTCATGACATGGCTTCTGCTTTTCCGATCATGTTTTGAAGCTGTCTATATTGAACTGTATAACATCAGCAGGATGAAATATAGATGAATACTACTGCCTACTGGTTCTTCTTTCTCAAGACAAGATTCCCAAGCCTAAGAAAGGTTTGCTCTTCTTGAGTAAGACTTCAGTCCTTTCACAGTTGATACAAAGTAATGACCACACTAGCCAAGATGATGTGGAGATTTTGCACTTTGATAATCCCTTGTGCTTTCAACACATGGAAACGATAGACAAAATATAATAAAAAACAAAAAAGCATAACTAGCTCAAATACAAAACAAATGTTTTGAGGGTCTCAAAGTTCTCAAAGTGTGGCAAAAATGTCCAAGAGCGAACAAAGTTGATGATGCTATCTTTCTCAGATGTCACCTCCTCAATAAGGCCTTCTTTGGACACCCTAGCTAAAGTGGCCACTTCCCTTTTCTCCCACTCTGACAATGCACTACCCCTTTTCCCTGCTTCATTTTTATTGTTAGCACTTATCTTCTAAATATTATATATTTTACCAATTTATCTGGCTGTCTGACTGGGGATTCACTTCAGGAGGGCTAGGGATCTTGTCAGTTAAATATTTGTGAATGAATAAAGGAATGTTAATACATGTAACACATTTAGCAAAGTACTAGTATGTAGTAAATGTTTAGTGTTACTGTTAGTATTGACAGATTGGTGATGGTTGGTCCGAGGCTTCCTACCTCACTCTGTGTCTATCCCTGTCTTCCACCCCTCTGTTGCCTTTGCCTTTCAATGTATTGCTCTCTTTTCTACTTTTCTCCACAGTTGTTTCTTTCCCATTTCCTGTCTGTCCAATGTTGGGTCAATGTTGTGTGTCTGTGGAGAGTGACAGAGACTATCTCAGGTACCCCCTGCCCTAGTCTCTCAGTTCTGGCTGCATATGGTATCTGATGGCCAGGAGAAGAGTGGGTGGCTGGAGAAGGCAGAGGCTCATGGCAAGCGTAAGACCTTTTTCAGCTCCTCCCCATTCTCAACTTCACTCCCATGCTTCAGGGCTACTTAACCTGGGTGAGAGCAGAGCTCATGTTCTTTTGATTCACATCAACTGCACAGATAAAACACAATCACCTTGGTTTTGAATTTTAAGAACACACTTTTTTTTTCCTTTCAACTTGATTGAGGTATAAGTGACAAATACAAATTATATATATTCAAGGTATACAACGTAATGTTTGTGACATATATGTATATAAAATCACTGCCACAATCAGGCTAAGTGTTGTATGCATCTCCTCACATAGTCGCTTTTCTTTTGTGTGTGTGTGTGTGGCAAGAATCCTTGCAATTCTCTCTTTTAGCAGATTCCTGGTATACCACACATTGGTATTAACTACAGTCACTATACCTTGCCTTTGGATATATTACTTCTGTCTATAGAATGAAACATGGGTTTTGAGGTAAAATAAATATAAGTTTGTGGGATGAAGAGGTGAGATATAACCTACAACAAAGACATGATAGGAGGGGCTCAGAACATCAGGAATTTGAATTTAGGTGCTGAAACTATTTTTCCTGGTCCAGAAATGTAGTGAGGACAATAAAGCATCCCCTCCAAAAGAGAGTCTCAAGAGAAATAAGAAACCTTGATATTGGCTTTAGTCTCTGAGGTCCCGAACATCTCCCAATTTCCTAGCTTCCAGTCTATAGGTAGAGAGTAAGTAGTGTATGTGGAATACTATGTAGCCATAAAAAAGAACACGATCATGTAGGAACATGGATGGAGCTGGAGGCCGTTATTCTTAGCAAACTAACACAGGAACAGAAAACCAAATATCACATGTTCTCACTTGTAAAAGGCAGCTAAATAACGAGAACTCATGAACACAAATAAGGGAGCAACGGATACTGGGGCCTCTTCGGGGTTGAAGGGTGAGAAGAGGGAGAGGAGCAGAAAAAATAACTACTGGGTTCCAGGCCCAGTACCTGAGTGACTAAACAATCTGTACAACAAATTCCCATGACACGAATTTATCTAATAACAAACCTTAACATGGATCCCCAAACTTAAGAGTAAGAGTAAAAAACCCCATAAAAATATATGAATGCTATATTCATGAACATACGGGGAAACAAAGGCTTTAACAAATGATACCTCCCTTTACTGTCTGTCATGCAGCTTATTTTAAAAATCTACTTATTTCCTTGTCTATTTTGTTTTCATTATACACACAATATACTGGTTGCAAGAACTAAAAAGACAGTATGTAGTGCAAATGGTAGGGTGAAATGATGAATCAGCTGCATTCGATGAGTGGGCAGTTGTCAACTTTTGCTTGATAAGAATAAAGTGAAACATGTGTCTTATTCCTATTAGCACTATGTAAGAGTTTTTATACGTTTATGCTGGTCTTCAGCAAATAGCAAAAATATTTTTAAGAAGCCTCTGAAGGATTTTATCTATCCTAAGTGACATGTGGACGGAAGGACTTGTTTAAGAGTATGCTCAAAAGAAGGTGTTAAAACTAAGTTGAATATTTCATTCTAGGTTGAATTTCAAAATGAATGAGCATGAGCTAGCACCCAGTGCCATGCCCCACATATCTAGTGACTGCTTTATCAGTAGATGTTAACTATACAGATCTCTGAAATGAGAGCAATTAACTTCAAGGTGATGCTCATCCTTGCTAAGTCTTTGAAAATGGGATGAGGTGCTTAGGTCCCCTAAGGTACCAATAGGAAGTGGGCAGTGTCCACCAGAATAAAGAGAGGCCTCCTGAATAAATGGAGATCCTCCCAGAGTGACATGTTTTGATTTTCACCTGCCTTAGTAGAACGCTGCCATTCTGGCAGAGGCCCAAAGTTGCAGTGGCCACGTCTCTGGGTCATAAAGGGATGAAAACTGTTGGGGAGCCTCACAAAGCAGGGGGATTGGCTGCCCGTCAATTGTGGGATCATTTGCATTTCAGAACCAGGAGGTCTTAGAATATGCTCCAGTCTGTTTCTATTGCCGCAGTCTTGTGGAACCAGTCTAGGCTCTGGGGCTATACAGATTAGGCCTAAATCCAGGCCACTCTTACCAGTTGTATGACCCTTTGAAAGCCACTTAAACTTCATGAACCTCAATTTCTTCAGCTGCAAAATAGAAATAATGCTTACTTTCAGGGTTGTTAAGACAGTGGACATTTGGTCAGTCAAAACAGAAAAGAAGTATGAACCATCTTCTATGCTGAACCCGTGTTAGTTGGTGAGACTACAACGGTGAGCAAAAGAAGTAGTCTCCTTGCCCTCATGGAATTTATAATCCAGCTGGAAAAGGATATTAACTAGTTACTGGTACAGAGTAAGGTCTCAAAAGATGGTAGCTGTCTCATTATTAATTTTAAAAATGAGGGCACTGCCATACCAAGAGGTTAAGTGACACGCTCCAGATTTCACAACGAATGCTAGCAGTCAAATTCAGGGCTACAGAATTTAAAATCAAGTAATTGTCATAGAAGCTGATGGTGGTGGCCCAGCACTTTAGTGACAAGACTAGACCTTTTAATTCACTTGAGGACAGGATTTTCCAACCAGGCGCCAAGGTAGCATGGGTTTCCTCACACCATTGTCAAGTATTGCCAGGTCAGATTTATATCAGGTCAATTGGAATAATTCCAAAGCCACAATTAGTTCATTCTATATGGAATTTGTTACGCTCTTGTGGGTTCTTGAAAAATCTGCACAAAGGTCAGTAACATAAGCCATAGGCTTAGGGTTAAATGAGCATTGATTTGCACTGACCACAGCACTGGTATTGAGAATGAACATTCTCAGCAATGTATAACTCAATGATTAGTAGCACTCACCTTTCACATTCCTATTAAAGGGCTCATATGAGAAATTTATTTGAGAGTGTAGTGCCAACAAAAATTTGCTCCTTCCTTTCTTATAGTGGGGTACAAAATAATTATGTTTACCTCTTTTGTCCAAACTCCCAAAAGACTTGGACTCAAACTTGTGCCCATTTACAGGGACTGCATTAACCCTGGAAGCTGGTATGTAAATTTCCGTCTCATTTCCTTGGTTCTGATATATCATTCATTTCTATTATTTTATTGTCTGTATGTTATTTTATCTAAGCTAACGTGCCAAAATAATATGTCAAAAAACTACTTTCCCTTGGAGGGCAAGAGAGTGCTAGTTCCTCCGAGAAAAATAGGAAAAATTGTGAATGAGAATGACCTCAGGACAATTATTTTGTCACAAGCTCCTTTTCCCAGGTAACTATCGGCTTTCTTTTTGCTGCTGATGGAATGGAGCCCAAGGACCTATGACCTCTCAGTTGATTTGGGTCTGATCTCAAAATGAATGCCTTCCAGCCTTTTCTTTTAGTTTCTGTGTACATTTGCTGGCATATCAGATAAAGTACAGCAGTTAAAAGCCCTTTGGTCCCAGATTTACTGTTTATCTAGATTTGCAAGGTTGATTTAGCCTCCACTTTCAGTGTACTTGTTGAGATTGGGAATTCGCTCTCCATGACTAGAGCTGCTTTTACTTCTGTTTTCTTTACCTTTGTCTACTAAGTTCACATCAATTTTCTGCAGAATGGCAATTTTCTGCAAAATTGGTTTTTCTGTTCTTGTTGCTAATTGAAAAGGGAATACAAATAAAATATTTGAACTCAACTTTTAAATAGGAATATGTTTCAATGAAGCAGAGCTATAAAAGCACAATAAACAACCCAGATTTACTATAGCTCTTCTGCCCAAGACACAGTAAGATCACGGTAATAGTCACAGAGCAGCTGATTTCTAGCTCAGCCCAATTAGTGATATTGCTGCAATCCAAAATTCTTTCTAGTTGATGGGGTCACTGGGTGCCCTATGACATGCTCACCAAAGCCCGCAAATGACCTGCCCTTTTTTTTCTGCCTCAGGGGTCCCACTGTTCTCTCTGTTGCCACTGTTCTGCATTTTTCCAGTGATCCTCTTCTGGCCTCAGTGCTTGAGACTCATTTTGAGGACACTCTTCCTGGTACTCCACTCTCTTGGCTCCCATAGGAATGGATGTAGCCACTCCTCTGCTCCTGTTTCATGATGTCTAAGCTCCCTCTGCCTAGCATTACACCCTCATACCAGGCATAAATACAGCTTCCTATGTCCATTGTCTGGAGGCCCTTGACTGTCCTGTCACTTGACCTGCTCATTGATTAACTGGGTAGGCATGGCAGAGTGCTGATTATACCTCCAAATCTGTTCTTCCCCTCTTCCACATAATATGGCTACCTTTTTAGAGAGCACCTTTCCCAGTCTACCCTGAAGCAAATTGAGGCCGTGTAACTAGGCTCTTGCTAATGAAATGTGAGAGTTTATATTTGTGACCACTTTATTTAAAAAAATATATTTGCCCTGTACATGATCCTTCCCCCTGTTTACCCTAGTGCAGCAGTTCTCAAAGTGTGTTGCAGACACCTGAAGTTTCCTGAGGCCCTCTCACGGAGTCTAGGAAATCAAAACTGTTTTCATAATAATACTAAAGTGCTATTTGCCTTTTCACTGTTGTGCATTTTCACAGATGGTAAAAAAAAAAAAAAAAACAATGGTGGGTAGGACTGCTGGTGTCTTAGCATGAATCAAGGCAGTGACATGAGGCTGAGCTAAGACTCATGACATTCTTCACAGCTTTGCACTTGCAATAAAGCAAAGCAAAACAAAATGCCAGATTCAGAAAAGAATGTCCTTGAGGAAGAACTTATAAATGATCAATTTAATTCAATCACTGTCATTGAGCACACTTTTAAAAAAGATTCTATGTAATAAAATAGAGAATATGCATAAGTACTTCTGATGCATATCAATAAATGTTGTCTCCAGGAAAAGCACTTGGGTGATTGATAGAGTTGTGAGTGGAACTACTCACTTTTCTCATATAACACCATTGTTTTACTTGAAAGAATGATTGTCAAGTTATGTTTATTCAGACATTTATTTTAAAATAAGCCTGTCACTTCAAGGGAAAAAAAACTGGCAAAATTTAAGTTTTCAAGAGGAAATTTTAATTTTGGAAAATATGTATCTGTTACTATAAACTACTTCACATGGTCTTCTCTCTGTGTCTGTGTCCAAATTCCCTCTTCTTGTAAGTACATCAGTCATACTGGAATAAGGCCCATCCTAATAAACTCATTTTAGCTTAATTATCTCCTTAAATATCCTGTCTCCAAAAATAAGTACATTATGAAGTACTGGGGGTTAGGATTTCAACATATGAATATGTTGAACACATACAGGATACACTTCAGCCATAACAGCTTTCCCATTGTGCTATTTTTTTCCCAGTATTTGTCACTCTTAGAATTTGAATTATTTCTCTATTTTTTATGCATCTATCTCTTTCACTAGACTATAAGCTCTTACGAATGGAGAATCCTTGGGTGTCAGTCCATTCTGCACTGCTATAAATGAATATATGAGATTAGGTAATTTATAAAGAAAAGAGGTTTATTTGGTTCATGATTCTGCAGGCTGTGCAAGAAGCATGGCACTGGCATCTGCTTCTGGTGAAGCCCCTGGAAGCTTTCAATCATGGCAAAAGGCAAAAGGGAAGCTGACATATCATATGGCAAGAGGGACGTCAAGCTCTTTTAACCAATCAGCTCTTGTGGGAACTCATTACTGCAGGGAGAGTACCAAACCACTCATGAAGGATCCACCCCCTCGGTCCACACACTTCCCGCCAAGCCCTACCTCCAGCACTGGAGATCACATTTTAATATGAAATTTGGAGGGGATAAACATCAAAATTAGATCACACATCATTGAATATTCCTTTTTGTTGTTCTTTAACTGCTTAATGTCTTCATATATGTGCTCTTTCTAGTGAGTTATAATGTTCCCAAGGGTATTAGCCATCATTCATATATTTTGCTTCTGGGTATGCTGTATCACCTTATGTTATAATGAAGCTGAACTTTGTTTTTCTACCTAGAAAAAAGGAGAAAAAAATGCTAAAGCTTTCTTCTTTTCTTTTTTGAAAATAATTTTGACTTATATTTTAGAGTTAGGTGGTACAGGTGTAGGTTCATTATCTGAGTCATGGCATGACGCTCAGGTTTGGGGTACGATTGATCCCTTCACCTGGGTACTGAGGACAATACCCAACTGTTTTTCAACACTTCTGCTCCCTCTCTCCTGTGGTAGTCCCAATGTGTATTGTTGCCACCTTTAAGTCCATGAGTCTTCAGTGTTTATCTTCCACCTATAAGTAAGAACATGTGATATTTAATTTTCTGTTTCTGTGTTAGTTCACTTAGAAGAATGGCCTCCAGCTACATCAATATTGCTACAAAGGACATGATTTTGTTCCTTTTTATGGCTATGTAGTGTTCCATGGTATATATGTCCCACATTTTAAAAATCCAGTCCACCACTGATGGGTACCTAGGTTGATTTCGTGTCTTTGCTGTTGTGAATAGTGCCGTGGAGAATATGCAAGTGCATACGTCTTTGTAGTAGAATGATTTATGTCCTTTTGGATAAATACACAGTATTGAGATTACTGGGTTCAATGGTAGTTCTGTTTTAAGTTCTTTGAAAAATCTCCAAACTGGTTTCTACAGTAGATGAACTAATTTACATTTCTACCAATAGTGCATAAGCATTCTCTTTTCTCCACAGCCTCACCAACATCTGTGAGTTTTTTCTTTGTTCGTTTTTAACTTTTTAATAATAGCTCTTCTGATGATATCTCATTGTGGTTTTGATTTGTAATTCTCTGAAAATTAGTGACATTGAGCACTTTTTCATGTTTGTTGGCTGCTTGGATGTCTTCTGTTGTGAAGTATCTATGTTTTTTTGCCCATTTTAAAATGGAGTTACCTGTTTTTTGCTTGTAAAATTGTTTAAGTTTCTTATAGATTCTGGATATTAGACCTTTGTTGAATGCATAGTTTCTGAATATTATCTCCCATTCTGTAGGTTGTCTGTTTATTCTGTTGATAGTTTCTTTTGCTGTGTGGAAAATCTTTAGTTTAATTAATTCCCCCGTATCAATTTTTGTTTGTGTTGCAGGTGCTTTTGAGGGCTTAGTCATAAATTCTTTCTCAAGGCCAATGTCCCTAATGGTGTTTCTTAGGTTTTCTTCTAGGACTCTTATAATTTGAGATCTTGAGTTTAAATCTTTAATCTAACGAGTTAATTTTTGAATATGGTGAAAAACAGAAATCTGGTTTCATTCTTTTGCATATGGAAGCCAGCTATCCCAGTATCATTTATTGAATAGGGCATCCTTTTCTCATTGCTTATTTTTGTCAACTTTGTAAAAGATCAGATGGCCATGGGTTGCAACTTTCCTTCTGGGTTCTCTATTCTGTTCCATTCCTATGTGTATCTGCTTTTGTACCTGTACCATGTTACTGTAGCCTTATGGTATAGTTTGAAGTTGCGAAGCCTTTGACTTTGTTTTTTGTTTTTTTTTTCTTAGGTTTGTTTTGGCTACTAAAGCTCTTTTTTGGTTCTATATGGGTTTTCAAATAATTTTTAATAGTTTAATGGAATAGCATTAAATCTGTAGATCTCTTTGGGTAGTGTGGCCATTTTAATATAAATTCTTCCAATCTATGAACATGAAATATTTTTCCATCTGTTTGTGTCATCTATGATTCCTTTCTGTAGTGTTTTGTAGTAATTCTCACAGAGCTCTTTCACCTCTGCAGCTGGATGTACTCCTAGGTATTTAAAATTTTTGTGAGTATTATAAATGGGATTGAATTCTCGATTTGGCTCTCAGCTTGCACATTATTGGTGCATAGAAGGGCTACTGATGTACATTGTACATTGATTTTGTATCCTGAAACTTTGCTGAAGTAGTTTATTAGTTCCAGGAGCCTTTTGACAGTCTTTTGGGTTTTCTAAATAGAGTCATATTTTTCAGAAGAGAGATAATTTGATTTCTTCTTTTCGTATTTGGATGCCTTTATTTCTTTCCTTTCCCTGTTTTCTCTGGCTGGAACTTCCAATACTATGTTGAATAGGAGTAATAGAAGTGGGCTTCTTTGTCTTGTTCCAGTTCTCAAGAGAAATGCTTCCAAGTTTTGCCTGTTCAGTCTGTATTGGTTTGTCATAGATGTTTTATTATTTTGAGGTATGTTCCTTCAATATCTAGTTCGTTGAGGGTTTTTATCATGAAGGAATGTTGAATTTTATTGAAAGCTTTTTCTATGTCTGCTGAGTTGATCATATGGTTTTCGTTTTTAATTCTGTTTATGTGGTGAATCACATTTGTTGATTTGCATATGTCAAGCCACCCTTTCATTCTGGGAATGAAGCCTATTTGATCATGGTGAATTAACTTTTCAATTTGCTGCTGGATTCAGTTTGCTAGTATTTTGTTGAGACTTTTTGCATCTATGTTCATCCGGGTTATTGCCCAGTAATTTTCTCTTTTCACTGTGTCTTTGTCAGGTTTTGGCATCAGGCTGATACTGACTTTGTAGAATGAGTTAGGGAGAAATCCTTCGTCCTCATTTTTTTGAATACTTTCAGTAGCATTGGTACCATTTCTTCATTGTACATCTGATAGAATTTGGATGTGAATCTATCTGGACTGGAACTTTTTTAGGCTGGTAGAATTTTTTCTTACTGATTACATTTCAGAACTTGATATTGGTCTGTTCTGAGTTTCACTTTCTTCCTAATTCAGTTGTATTGAGACTGGCTTTATGGCCAGCATGTGACCAATCTCAGGGTACGTTCTATGTGCAGATGAGGAGATCATATAGTCTGTGGTTGAACAAAGTATTCTGCAGATTTATATTAATGTCAATTGGTCAAGAGTTAAATTTAGAATTTCTTTGGTAGTTTTCTGTCTCAATGATCTGTCCAGTGCAGTCAGTGGGATGTTAAAGTCCTCAATTACTATTTTGTGACTGTCTCAGTCTTTTCATGGGTCCAGAAGTACTTATTTTATGAATCTGTGTGCTCTGAAGTTGGGTGCATGTATATTTAAAATAGTTAAGTTTTCTTGTTGAATACAACCTTTTATCATTATGCAATGCCTTTCTTTGACATCCCCCCCCAACCTTTTTCTTTAACTGATATTGGTTTAAATTCTATTTTATTTGATATATGAATAGTGACCCCTGCTCTTTTTTGTTTTCCATTTGTGCAGTAGATCTTTCTCCAATCCTTTACTTTGATCCTATGAGTGTCATTGTGTGTGACATTGGTTTCTTGAAGACAGCAGATGGATGGGTCTTGTTTTTTTAATCCAACTTTGCCACTCTGTGGTTTTTAAGTGGAGTACTTAAACCGCCTACATTCAAGGTTAATATTGATTTGTTAAGTTTTGATCTTACTGTAAAATTATTAGCTGGTTGCTATGTAGTTTCTATTGTGTGTTTGCCTAATAAGGTCTATGGTCTATATACTTAAGTATGTTTTTGTAGTCGTAGATATTGTTCTTTGATTTCCATGTGTAGAACTCCCTTAAGGATCTCTTGTAAGGCAAGTCTAGTGGTAATAAATTCTCTCAGTGCATGGTTGTCTGGAAAAGATTTTATTTCTCCTTCACTTATAAAACTTAGTTTGGTAGGATATGAAATTCTTGGTTGGAATTTCTTGTCATTAAGAATGCTGAAAATAGGCCCCCAAATCTCACCTGGATAGTAAGATTTCTGCTAAGAAGTCTGTTGTTAGCCTAATAGGGTTCCCGTTGTACATGATCTGACCTTTTTACCTAGCTGCCTTTATAATTTCTTTCTTTAGTGTTGATATTGGATAGTCTTGTGAAGCTGGGCATGGTGGCTCACACCTGTACTCCCAGCACTTTAGGAGGCCGAGGCAGGCAGATCACGAGCTCAGGAGATCGAGGCCATGCTGGCTAACACAGTGAAACCCCGTCTCTACTAAAAATACAGAAAAATTAGCCAGGTGTGGTGGGAGGCACCTGTCCCAGCTACTTGAGAGGCTGAGACAGGAGAATCACTTGAACCTGGGAGACGGAGGTTGCAGTGAGCAGAGATTGTGCCACTGCACTCCAGCCTGGGTGACAGAGTCAGACTTTGTCTCAAAATATATATATATATATATGTATGTGTGTGTGTGTGTGTAAATAAAATAAAGATAGTCTGGTGACTATATACCTTGGTGCTATTTATTTTGTATGGCATCTGGAAGGTTTTCTTTGGGCTTTTTGTATCTGAATGTCTAGCTATCTAGTCAGATGAAGGAAATTTTCTTGAATTATTCCCTCAATCATGTTTTCCAAGTTGTTTACTTTTTCTCCTCTCTCAGGAATGTCAGTAATTTATAGGTTTGGTTGGTTTACATAATCCCATATTTCTCAGTTTGTTCTTTTTTAAAAAATTATTTTTTCTTAATTTTTATCTAACTTTGTCAGCTTGAAAGACTGATCTTCAGCTTTGAAATCCTTTCTTCTGCTTGGTCTGGTTTATTGATAAAGCTTTCAATTGTATTTTAAAATTCCTTAAGTAAGATTTTCTTTCTTTTCCCTTCTTTTCTCTTCTTTTTGTTTTAGATATGGGATCTCATTCTGCTTCCCAGGCTGGAATTCAGGGGCATAATCATAGCTCACTACAGCGTTGAACTCCTGGGCTGAAGTGCTCCTCCTGCTTCGGCCTCCGAAATAACTGGGATCTTACAGGTATGCATCACAATATCTGGTTGAAATTGAGATTTTCGGTTCCAGAAGCTCTGATTGATTCTTTTAAGTATGTTTACCTCTTCCTTCATTTCCTGAATTGCTTTAGAATTTTTTTCGTGTTCATTTTTCAGCCTCGACTTGGATCTCATTACTCTTCTTTGCAATTTGTGCATTGAATTCTTTGTCATTTCTGAGTTTTCATTTTGGTTAGGGACCATTTCTGGAGAGTTAGTGTCATTCTTTGGTGGTATAAGTATATTCAGATTTCTCATGGTATTAGAATTCTTGCACTGATTCCTTCTTATCTGGAGATACTGGAACTTCTAATTTTTGTAATTATTTCATGCAAGTAGAATTTTTTTCTTTTTCCTTCCTTGTAATATTATTATTTTTTTCTTTCCCTTTCCCTTTTCCTCCTTTCTAGAGGGTGTAACTGTAGAGAATGCTGTGTAGGGTCTTTTGGCTTTGCTTCTATACCCTATGTACTTTTGTTAGCAGGATTTATGTTGGGCTGTGCAGTTCAGCCTACAAGCCAGGAGATCATGCTTATAGGTAACAGCCAGATTGTGGCCAGAGTGATGGCTGTATATTTGATACTTGTTTACTGGAAGAAACTCTCTGTTGCTTCAGGAAATGGGTTGATTCACAGAGTACACAGTGATTTGAGTTCCCTGCTCAGCTGCAGGGGAAAGGGGACCAAGATGGTCAGAGCCAGACCAGGCAGGTCCATCTATATGTCCCCCAATGGCTGGCACAAGCACCAGCTCTGAGGAGAATCCAGTGGATGGTGACTAAGTGCCTAAGTGACAGTGGTGTGCCTAGATGTAGAGTTGGGTAATTGCCTCGTTCTCAAGTTCCCTGCATAAGGAGACAGGCAGCCTCAACTAATCCAGGAGAGTGAGTATTCCAAATGCCTCGAGATCTGCCTGGGCATGGAGTGGAAAGCCCTTCACCCCCACCTGCACCAATATCTTTGCATGGGCAGGGTGAGGCAGCTCAGGCTGCTGAACCAGGTAAGCAGGGGCTCTGAATGCATTCAGATCTGTCTGGGTGTGAAGCAGAGAAGGTCTCTGTGTACCTGAATTTCTACACAGGAAGGGTGGCGTGGGTCAGGCTGCTGATCCTGGTGAGTTGGTGCTCTAAGTGCCTGGATATCTCCTGCTTATGGTGTGGAGAGGGTCCTTCTGGAGGAGGATCTCTGTGCAGGAAAGGTTGGACAGCTTAGACTGCTGATCCAGGTGGGAAAGTGCTCTGAATGCCTGGAGATAGGCCTACATGTGCAGTGGAGAGGTCCCCACTGTACCATAGTCTATTCACTGCAATGTTAGGGCATCTCAGGCTGCTGATCCAGATGAGGAAATGCTCTAAATGCCTGGAAATCTGCCTGGAAGTAGACTGGAGAGGGCCCTGCTTCACCACTATCTCAGCTGAGGAGGCTGGTGCACCCAGCAATGGCACACACAGACCAGTTTCAGGTCACCAAGGTGACCCTGGCTGCAAATCTCATCACCCTGAAGAACTTTAGCTGTAGCTCCTATCTTTCCATCCCACACCTGTGATAGGGGAGAGCACAATTCCAGGACCTACTGCTGAGGTACTTTCCACAGTTCTAATGGTGGAGGCCCCTACCCTGCTGCAGAGCAGGTGCTCCAATCTCTGGCCCAAGACTAAAATGCTCATGAAGCCATCATGTTATGTTACCAAAGAATGGCTGATTTTGTATGCACCCAGATTAAAAATAACATTATCTTCTTGGTTCTGGTCTGGGAAAATGTCTACAGCTTTTCCCAATGTCTTTCCCTCACAGCGTCTCCAAGCTTCTCCTCATGTTAGCTCTAGAGCTTACAAGAAACAAAATGCTCTCCCTCAGCTTTGGTTGCTTAGATCCTTAGGGGAAAGGTGAGTCATAGAGGGAGGCTCTCTACCTCTCTCATATACTAGGGCTTCAGTCACTTTTATCAGCTGGACCTATCACAGGGGCCATTTGCCTATGCTTCTCCTCAGATCTAATGTCCTTCATGATTCTGGAAGATTTCCTTTTTCCTTCTTGACTTAAAGCTCACAGAGTTGATATGTATGCACTGTCTTTCTATTTCCAAGTGGCTGAGGCATGCTAAAAGCCCTCATCCAACATCTTGGGGGAAAAAATTCCCAGAGCACCAAATCTGACTTTAACAGACTTGGATGCAATTTCTATTCCTCATTTAGCAGTAGAGTAGGAATCTCTGGACAAGAAATCTTGAGTGAATTTGCAGCTCCATGTGGTGTGCTTTCTGAAGCATAAAGGAAAATATTCTGCCTTATGTACACATTTCTGGCCCATTCTTTCCTCCACATTTGCTGATGTCTAAAATTTCTTTAACGGCAACTTTCTGACAAACTTTTAAGTTGAAAAGTAGAGCAAGGTGTTTTAAATGGAAATATCTCTCAGGGGAGGCAAAGCAATGATTTATCTTTATTCTGACTGATAACTTGTCTTTTCTAGAAAACAGACTTATTGGAATGTGGGAAAGGACTGGATGGCTGAAGTGCGAAAAATATGCTTAGAAAGAAAGCTGAGGACCTGATTTAAATGTCAGCCTCTCAACCATGATCTGGCCTATCATGCTGAAGAAAAGGAAAGTGTTCTCTTGAGTTATAATCAGGTGTGGCCAAGTCTCTGCTTTAAGGTGCGATGGTTCAATCACTCTATTAATGTGAGCCATGTGAGCTTAGGAAAGTTAGTTCTTTGTATTTGAGAACCCCCATTTTACAAATGGGGTTACTTCTGGTTTATTGTGAGGATTAAATTAATTTTTAATAAATATTAACTGCTACTGTATGGCCCATTTCTTAGTTTAAAGCATTCTCTCTGTAAGAATAAACTCATTGTCTTAAGAGTGTTGTAGAAGGTGGGGAATCAGGTTAACTGAGTTATACTTATTGGTTGCCATTCCTTCTGTATATGCTTTCTTATTAAGGGTAGTGGTCCTTTTGGACAGGAGATGCTACTTTTTGTCTTCCACTAAGTTTGAAGTTACTAGGATGTAAATTAGAAGAGAGGTGTAGATACTGAAAAATTTCTTGGCATATTTAGGTGACCTTGGGGTGATGGTGCTAATGCAGTCTCTCAGTGAAATTGCCCCAGTAGTCATTGGAAGGAGATAGTTTTTCATCACTGGGAATTCTATCAAGCTAGGGAAAGGAGGCTAATTCTAAATGAAAAGGAGACACAAGATTATTTTCATTTTTGAGTAAACTAAAGCCAAGTGAACTGACTTGAATGAAAGTCTCACAGATGAACTCTAAGTCAAGGGCTCTTTTGATGACTTTATTTGGCCATTCCCACACATTTCAGAAATGAATTGGGCTGCAAGAGTGCCAAACCCCAAAAAATGTTGTAGAAGTCCATGCGGGGCCTCTTAGAGGTAGAGTTGACCTCTCATGTAGGGTAGGGATAACCTTGTAAATAGTTTAGTAATACAATGTTTACATTACATCAATATTTTCATAGGCCCTACCTATTCTGAGGCCAATTTTATACTCTGGAGACACACACTACTTCCTGCCAGCTACCCAAACAGCCTTGAAGCAATGGGTACAATGACTCATGGTCATGTAACATTCTTTTCAGACACATATCAGCATATTTGTTATTATATTATTGCCCAAACACCCACAGAATCCTGGGAGGTAAAATAGGATTAGTGTTGAAGAATTTAGTTCCACCCATTTTTCTTTTATTCAAATCAAACTTTTGAAATGATCACTGTTGAGAGTTCATTTTTACTTCTAATAAGGGATATGGTAAAGATGTGTGATCAGGCTGGTCTCAGTCTTTGGAGTCAAGCCATATTCTGGAACTATTTTATTTGGAAACCACACCTAAATCATAGCAAGGAAGTCATCCAATATGAACCACATGATCCAACTTGCTGGTGTAAAGGAGCTGGCGTAACATAGCACAGCATAGAATGGGGAACAAGAAGATATCCTATAAAATGTCTATTAGCTATTCAAGATAGATAAGTGGTTTGCTTACTGCTGAAGCTGGTAATTTACGTTGAATAAAATGTTCAGATTCACCTGTCTTAGCCATAAATCTCATGCCATAGATCATGGCTAATAAACAGACTCTTCTGCATGAGTTCCTTAACTGATCTGTAGATAGCATAAAGTATATGTAATATTTACAGTGCATATTGGATTAAGGGAGCAGCTATTTTATGTCAACAACAGGGCCACAAAGTACTAACACACACTGAGAGTCCATTACATAGGTACTGATTAATTTCATTGAATTTTTTAAAGTGCTAAAAGTGTTTTAATAGTCCCTGAAATATTTATTTTCTTGCTTTTCAGAGCAATGGGGATATTCATTTATTCATTCATTTGCCAAATGATAAAAATACCTATCTAAGCACTAATGCTAATCCTTACATAGTTGAGTGAACTTTGGCAGTTAACCTTTCTGCCTCAGTTTCCTCATATGTAAATAGGAAAATAATAGTGTTTATCTCCTGAGGTGGTTGTCATGATTAAATGAATAAATACATATGAAATGCCTTGAATAGCTCCAAACATAACAAACAATAAATTTATTATTATTTTTGATATTGGAGGCACAATGATTATATTGCTGCCTACTAGATTACCCTAAAACTTAGTGGCTTAAGACATCATTTTTCTATTATTTCATAGTATCCATGGACCAGAAATCTGATCATGGCTTACTTGGGGCCACTACTTCACAGGCTAAAATTACGGTGTCCACTGGGCTTAACTGAGGAAAAATCTGCCTCCAAACACACATGCATAGTTGTTGGCAGGATGTACTTTGTTGACGGCTGTTGGGCAGTGATTGCCCTCAGTTCTTTGCCATTTGCGTCCTTTCAACATGACAGCTTGCTTTGTCAAAGCATGCAATGCAACTTGAGAAGCCAATAGATAGACACAACTCACAGTCTTTTACAACTGAATTATGGAAATGATATTCCATCACTTTTGCCATTTTTATTTATTAGAGGTGAGTCAGTAGGTCCAGCCCATGTTCAAGTGGATAGTATGACACAAGAGTATGAATATCAGGATTTGTGGATCAATGGGAGCCATTTGAAAACCTGCCTACCATGATGGTGAACAACATAAACATAGAGATTATGTTTGTTAGGGGAGACAGACATAAAATACAAAAACAGTATTACAAATTTTGATAAGTTCTATGGATAGGAAATATAATGTTTGATGACAAATTACAATACTGTTACTTGATTTGAGTTGGGGTATTTCAAATGGAGCCATCTCTGAGGAAATGATTTTTGATTTCAGATTTGAAGGATGAGTGGAACTAGTGAAGGGTAGAGCAGGAAAACAGACTAATCTCCTTGGAAGAGTGAACAGATGACACACAGGCCCTGCGGTGGGTGAGCACCTATGCATGGTCTCCCCATGTAGCTTGGGTTCTCAGAGCATGGTGGGTAGTTTCTGAGATGGAGTGCTTCTTCTTGGAGCACTCCAAGAAAAGCAGAAGCTGCCAGGTCAAGGTATCCAGCAGCCCTTCCAATGTATTATATCTACCAAAACAGTCACAGGTTTAGACCAGAGTCAAGGAAAGAGATAATAAACTCTACTTTTTGGATGGAGGAACAGTCTGCTTGTACAAGAATCAGCAGAATTGTTTTGGGCCATCTTTAGGAAATAACCATGATTGAGAGCAATCCAAAGATTATATAAACAAATAAAAAAGCAAAGGAAGAATGTGTAGACACCTCTTTAAAAAGCTTGGCTGGAGCTGGAAGTTGAACCTTGGGTAACTTTAAGAAGATGGTGGTAAAGACAGGAATTTTATGAAAGTGATGTTTGTATGTTATAGGGAATGATCCTATAGAACAGAAAAGCTTGATGAGCATGGTAGAGATGAGATAGTGGATGAAGGAGGTTTCTGAGAAATGAGAGGAGAAAAAATTCAGAATACAAACTTGGGTGATTGGGCTTTGATAGAACATTTTTTTCATAAGAAGAGAAGAGGGGATAATATGAGCAGATGCAGGTAGCTGTTGAAGCCTAACTCTTCCATTAGTGTTGGGATCCCATGTAGTGGAGACTCAATAAATATTTGTGAATGAATAAGTATCTGGATCATAGCAACATAAGCAGAGTGAAGAAAAGCAGTGTGTGGGCATGGTCAGCGGAACTCTGTGCCCTGCAGTGGGGCAGGGAAGAAAGGAAGATGGGAATTATCACAGATGCAGCTGAACCCTATTCAAGAGAAGATTTTTAATTTAATTGGTATATTGCTACCTCAGTGGGTTGTTTTATTGCAGGATATATTCACCTTTCCTCTCCTGAACAGGAAACAGCACAAAAGAAGCTTTAATCAGTTGCATGATCTCTGTTCTTTCCTATTGGGCTTGCTTCCTAAGTTAAACTGAGCCAGACAAGGAGAATTCCTTTTGCAAACAAAGGACCCTGTGCTGGAGGACCTATTTATTCTTCAGCCTCTGTGCCTTCTTCATTTGTGGAGAACAATGAGGATTCCAGGTCAACAGTGTGTCCTTAGCTTTGATTGGAGGTTTATACAAGAAACAAGATTATGAAAAGATGTTGAAAACTCTTTTCTGCCTGTTAATATGTCCATTAATTCTAACATAAAGCCAGGCAGAATTTATTCTTTCTAAATTTTTCTTTTTTGAAGGGCCCATTTTTTTCTTGTAAAATTAAAATGCTAACACAATCACTGTTTTTTGCTTTTTTTTTTTTTATTTGACGTCAGGATCTCAGAACTAAATTTAGTGTGTACCACAGTGTCTATGAATAGACATGACAGAGTTTAAGAGTGTAGATTTTGAAGTCATATTTTTCAAAGCCACATTTTTCATCTATAAAATGAGATAATTTTGGAAGCTACCTTATACGTTTATTTTAAAGGGTAAGTGAGTTCATACCTGTGAAGTACTTGGCATATTACATGGTATTTGATTGTTAGCGCTCTTGGTCTTAATTGTGCATTTCAGTGTGTGGTGACTGATTTGCGAATATGGAACTTCTTAGTTCTCTGGGCTCACATTTCTATAAGTAGGTCCAGGTTTGTCTGATGTAATCATCTTTTCTATTTCTTCCTTATATAACATTGTATCCAGGATTTCTTTTAAAAATATCTCCATTTTCCTCTGCATGGGCCAAAGTAGATGGCATCTAAGGAATTTTGCAGTTTTTTAACCATATCATTGTATGACTCTTCTCTGTGGATGTAAAGATGAAGAAGAGCAATATGTATGTAAGGCAACAGGTAATCAATATGAATGGTTCTAACTTAACATAGATGAAACTTTTGGTTAGTTTTGAACTGGAAATTAGATACTAATTTGACACTTGTGATATTCCTTTTTTTCTCTATAAACATCTCCCTTATCTAATGTGAATGGATAGGCTAGGCACATGAAGGATTTACTGGCTCATATAATCTGGAAAAAGGCA
This sequence comes from Cheracebus regulus, assembly GCA_963574635.1. Taxonomy (NCBI): domain Eukaryota; kingdom Metazoa; phylum Chordata; class Mammalia; order Primates; family Pitheciidae; genus Cheracebus; species Cheracebus regulus. The sequence continues at coordinate 27,474 of CAUYQU010041066.1, read as the reverse complement.
GGGTAAGAAGGCATCAAAATACTTGGCATGTAGGGGCATAGAATCTTCTACATATATAGGTACAAAAAGGTTATTATTTGTCATTAGGATGAGGAAAAAACAACAAGGAATACCCATCGTTTTAGGCACCCAGTGATTTCTCTGTCAGAAAAACATTGTATTGGAAGATAATCTTTTCCTTGTTCAAACAAACTTGATGACCATTTTTTTAGAACGTTGTAGAGAGAATTGATATATTAAATAGAAGATTATGGTAGATACAGTAGACTCACTACTGTTCCTCTAACTCTTTAATAGTCATGCTTTTATGATTTTTGTCTTCAGAGCATTGAGTCTGGAATTTCTCTGCTCACAATGTGATTCTCATCTGAGAATTAGGTGAGTCATTTTGATTTCATAGTAAGGCTTGGGGTCAGGGCACCCCAAACATAGCAATCAGACCTTTTCCTGGTATTCTAAATTAATCCCTTTGAGATCCATTGTAACTGTATCTTCAATATCTGGTTCTAATTGTGCATTCTTTCAGAAGACGGTGTAATTTTTTCATTTGTGGCTCTATCATAATAGGGGTTGTCAAATCCTAATTAAGGGTTGGATAGGTTAGGTGTACTTTGCATTAAATCAGGAATTTTTTTTTCTTTGAGATTTTGCATCTCACTTGGCACAAGAGACAGATATACCAGAGATTTTAATTTTTTTTTCCTTTCTGAAGCATCAGGAATTCCCTGGCTGCTACCCAAGCCTTTGGGTCAGGCTAGGGTCTCCTCACCAGATTTGATTCTTTGTTTATACCTTTTGATTATGTGGGTGTATGCTCAAAGTTAAAGGCACAACTATGGGTTGGGGAAGGCAGCTATCTAGGGTCTATGGCATGGGCATTAGAGGTAGCTCCTTTTATACTCTTAGTCTGCTGGAATAAAACTAACTTCCTGGCAGGGCGTGGTGGCTCACACCTGTAATCCTAGCACTTTAGGAGGCCAAAAAGGGCAGATCAGTAGATCAGGAGTTCAAGACCAGCCTGGCTAACATGGTGAAACCCCATCTCTACAAAAAATAAAAAATAAAAAATAAAAAAAAATTGCTGGACATGGTGGTGCATGCCTGTAGTCCCAGCTACTCGGAGGCTGAGGCAGGAGAATCACTTGAACCCAGGAGGCAGAGGTTGCAGTGAGCTGAGAACATACCATTGAACTCCAGCCTGGGCGACAAGAGGGAAACTCTGTCTCAAAAAAAAAAAAAAAAAAAAAAAGATTTACAAAACCCAAACAACTGACTTCCTTCTGAAAAGGCCAGAAGGCTGTAAATTTATCAAGACTCCACTTTCATACTACTTGAGTGTCTGAAATAGCCAGATGCATAGATGTCTCAACACCACTGCATAGAAAGAAGACACCTGATTCATATGTGCCCAACATCCTGGAAGACATTGCACAAATACCAGCGAAGAGTAGATACTAGCTGCCAATGATTGCTTTTGATGAATGGCATTGATAACTCACATATGCCTGCTGCTTTCTCTTTTGGTTCTTGCAGTGTCAAACTAGCTAGGAAAGATAGGCAAATATGTATGTATTTTGTGTTTCTTCTCTCTCACATTTATTTTATTTTATTTTTGAAATAGGTTCTGACTCTGTTGCCCAGGCTGGAGTGCAGTGGTGTGATCATAGCTCACTGTAACCTCAAATTCCAGGGCCCCAGAGATTCTCCTGCCTCAGCCTCCCAAGTAGCTAGGATTACAGGCACACATGCCTGGCTAATTTTTTTTTTTAGAGACAGCAGCTTGCTATGTTGTCCAGGCCGGTCTTGAATTCCTGTCCTCTACCTTGGCTTTCCAAAGCACTGAAATTGTAGGCATGATCCACCATACCTAACCTCTAATAGTTCATTTATTAGGCTATCATTTTTTTTGCTTCTTCATTTTAAATGATCTTGTATTGTTTTCTAGTTGCTTAAACTGTAGACAGGAAGCATTTCAATGGCAGGCACTGGGTTTCTTTAACTCTCTTTTAATATCTTAGTGCCTTCTCCAGGACTAGGTCAAAAGTAGAAGCAGAAGTAATCTCTTGTGACTTACTTTTTGATTGACTAAGAAAGAGAATTTGGTTCCAACTGATGTATTAAAAATGGAACGTTTTAGGTTGTGTTTATTCAGATTATCCTAGGTGGTCTAACAATTGAATAGTGTGGAATGTGGCTGCATGCTTTCTCTTCAGGGAAAAGTTAGTGTGTCAAAATGAAAGGATGGGGAAGAGGCAAGGGGCAGAGAGGAGCCCAGGAGAGGTATGGGGACAGGCCTCCCTAGGGCCTAGCACATTGTCTGCCTGGTGTGTGGCGGCCACTTGCTGGAGGTTTGTTGATGAATGAATGAATGTATAAAAGCTGGGTTAATCTGAACCGTTAAGTTGGGTTTGCTCCAATCCCGCTCTTTTCTTGGGAAAGGGAAATTATATCCAGCTGTTCTTCAGACTGCCAAGCCACTTTTGAGCAAGTTCTATTTCTTCCATTTCTATTTATTTTCCCCTTGGGTACTAAAGAAATAAATGCTTCACCAATTACTTATTCTTTATAGGGGTTGGCCCTCTGCACTTGACATTTTCTTAATTGTTCACATTCTGCATACTATTTTCCTAACATTGTTCCATTGTCAGCAACATCTTATTATGTGACTCTAGTGATTAGAGTGTAGCAGTATTTCCTTTTAAGCCCTTTTATTTTGTCCTTTCCATGTCTTCGCTACATATTCTTCTTCCTAATACCAATATTTATATCTAAGCTGACTACAACATTGTCTATATAAATATGACTTGGAAATTTAAAACAACTTGAGATGTATCCTTTACATTGATTGATCAATTGATCAATCGATTGATTGAGACAGGTTCTTACTTTGTCACCCAGGTTGGAGTGCAGTGGTGCAATCATTGCTCACTGGAGCCTCGAACTTCTGGGCTGAAGCCACCCTCTTACCTCAGCCTCCTGAGTAGCTGAGACTACAGTTGTGCCACCATGCCACACTAAGTTTTGTATTTTTGGTAGAGACAGAGTGTCACAATGTCTCCCAGTCTGGTCTCAAACTCTTGGGCTTAATCCATCCTCCCACCTCTGTCTCCCAAAATGCAGGGATTATAGATGTGAGACACCACAGCTGGTCTCCCCCTACATTTTAAACAAAATGGTTTAAAAGTATGACATGCAATTTAGTTCTTCAAAACTCTGCCAGGCTTTTGGAATGCATTCACATCAGCCAGATTCACCGATTACATTAGTGACACCTGACAGACTGGATGAGCCCATATCCATGCAGATTTGTTCAACATGAAGTAACAATAATGTGCTGCACAGCCTCCTGGCACCCTTAGGCCCTGCAGGACATCATCATAGGACTAATAAGGAAGAACAGAATCTCTCAACCAGAGCACCTTCTGGGACATACACCAGCACCTTTCAGACAGCATAACAAGGAAATACATTGGTATTAGAGTCAATTTTAAGAAAAACAATCATTCATCTAATCTACAACGCTATTCATTATACTATCTTTTAATTCTTATTCACATAACACTTTAAAAAATAGTAATGACAACATGCATACAACTTTATATTCTGTTCTGTCCTTGATCTTTCTCTGCATGATGACACTTTCTTTGTTGTTAAATATCACTTTTAGTTTACCTTGCTTCTGTCTTCATTTACTGTATCTTCTCCCTTTCTTCTTACACATTAGCTAATATTTTTATTTATCCTGCTTAATTTCTGAGTTACTTTGCAATCCAATGGGCAAAGCCAACCAAAACACAGCCATAGTCAAACTTCCTCTACCTCCCCCTCCTCTCCCTCTCCTTCATTGTCTCTTCTTCTCTCTCTGTCTCTCTCTCTTTCTGATGCACAGCATTGGATTGATTTAATGAATTATACTATTACATTGCTAAGAAAATATAATTTGTCTAGGTATAGCCTTTATTTTATGACTCCTTTTTACCTCATTCCCAGACATGAATCCCATTCCCAAAACATCCGATTTTGAGGTAATTATTTTGGAAGTTCTTTGACTCATCAGATACTCTCCTTGGAGCATGTCTGTCTTTCTGGAAAGGGGGAATTTCCTCACATTTACCACATTTGTTTGATTGTGCTGGTGTCAGTGATATACACAGTAGAGCAGTCGTTCCCAAATTTCATTGTGCTTGTTATTACCTTGAGAGCTCATTAAAACAGATCGCTGGGCACCAGCCTCAGAATCTCCACTAGGTCTTGGGTGGAACGAGGATTTTCATTGTTTTAATCAAAGTATAGGGGAAAAAGATTAGAGACCATTTAAAGAAGAGTGATTTGCCTTAGGTCAGAAACCCAAGAATTTATTCAGCATATATAAACCCAGCATATAGGACCATCTATGAGAGAGTCCAAAAATTAATTTTGTAAAATGTGGGATTCTATTATTTCCAGGCGAAAGCAAGAGCCATGGCGAGCCAACCACTAGGATAGGGACGTACACCTGCCAATGGCTTCATAACCAAAGATGTTAATAGCAGGTAGATTAGCTGGGGCAGGGGGGCGGGGGGGAGGGCTTCACTCTAACATTGGCTTTAGAGGAAGAGTGTTTTTCTGACAAGTGATAAGGAGGAAAGAACATTTCCACAACTGTCCCCTTAAGTAGGCACATCCTTAGCCTCCACAACCTATCAGGCCATTGTAGAAGATGGTAAAATTTCAGAGGCCATCGCTGTTATTATTGTTTCTACCCTGCAGAGAAAGTCATTGTCCTTTCTCTAGTTATAAGCCTACCATCTCTGGCTGTGTATGGGAGCCAGGTGTGGCTACTAACACTCCCTCATCCCCTGGGACGTAAGTTGAGCATGTGCTACAAGCAGAACCAATGAGTATCCTTCCCTGTGAGCCAGGTGTGGCTGCTAACACTCCCTCATCCCCTGGGATGTCAGTTGAGCATGTGATACAAGCAGAACCAATGAGTATCCTTCCTGGTGGTTCTTAGGGTGGTGCAAGGCTGGGGCTGCTAGCAGCCTTGTCTCCTGTGGACAGAGAAGACCAGGGAGGGAGAAGCCAACACCGAAGCAGGGATGAGAGGCGAATGGAGCGAGAAGCCTGGAGGTAAGGAGTTCGTGGGGGTGTTGGCTCCTGTAGCTTTCTTCAGTGTTGCGCCTACTCCAGTAAACATATAGTTTCCTTTTTGCTTTAGTTTGAATTGAGTCTCTGTCACTGAAATAAGGGCCTAACCCTAGTGACTTACTTTTTTTTTTTTTTAATTTTTTTTTTTTTTAGATAGAGTCTCGCTCTGTTACCCAGGCTGGAGTGCAGTGGTGTGATCTCGGCTCACTGCAACCTCCACCTCCCTGGTTCAAGCAATTCCCCTGCCTCAGTCTCTTAGGTAGCTGGAATTACAGGCATCCACCACCATACATGGCTAATTTTTTTGCATTTTTAGTAGAGATGGGGTTACACCATGTTGGTCAGATTAGTCTCAAACTCCTGACCTCATGATCCGCCCTCTTTGGCCTCCCGAAGTGCTGGGATTACAGGCGTGAGCCACCCCACTTGGACCCCAGGTGACTTTAACTCCAAATTCCCCTTACTCATCATTACAGCTGGCAAACAGTGGCAGGAAAATCTTTTTAAAATGCTACTTTCTGAATATTCTTTTCACAAAAACTTCTATACTGGGAGTATATTAAGTCTACAGTCTTTTGGGTTAATTTCAAAGCCAAAGATAGGATGATATTGGTGACCTTTCAGACTTTAAAAGCACCAAATGATCTAGGGCATAATCTAAAAATGGCAAAACCTCAAAATACCCTAATCCATTTTGTTTTTCTTCTTATTTATTTATTTATTTATTTTTTCTTTCCTAATCCATTTTGGAAGCTGTAATGGGTTTGTCACTGAGGGTTACAATTTTTAATGTTGTCCAGTGGGAGTTGACTATGATCATTGATGACATCTAGGCTGAATTAGAATTTAAATTCGGGCTTGCATAAGTTCACTGTAAAGGACCTTCCTTAGGGAGGATCAGGGTTTTCAGAAAAACTGAAACCAACATAGTCCTTTATTTACTTCAAGCTGCTGCAGACTAGAAAGTGGACTAATCTGATAAATGCCAGAGTTCACCACTGTCTTTGGGCATCTACTTCCCAGGTGATTCAGGTACTATTTTCAAGAACTTTGCCATTCCATGGACTTCTTGACAACATTAATGGGACAGTAGAATATAATCTCCAAATGCCTGGCTGATTTTCAGGAGATTGGTTGTTTAGCACTCACAAAAATGCCTTCTTTAAACTTACACTCAGAGGTAGACCTATCCAGCATGTGTTGGATTTAGACTGTCATGATTTATTGCTTAAATATCTGGGAGTTGGCAGAATGTTTTCTGCTAAGCAGATCTGCTATGTTTTTTGAACCAATGAGTTATTTGAATGTACTAGGATTCTCATGTTTTTCATTACTTCACAGTTAACTCATATCAAGATGTTATTTTATGAGAGCCTTTTAACATCCATCAAACCCTCTGAGTATTTCTAAAATACACTCTAAGTTCCCTTTTAACCTTAGAATGTGTTAGGCATGGTATCAAAGGCAGTTGTTTCAGAGGTGAAGACATGGATCTGGCACAGAGATGAGGGCAGAACATCACGGTGTTAAATGAAGAGTCAATAAAGCTTCACCTTATTAGTAGTTCACTAGAAATCTAGTTTGCTGGGTACCAATTTAGATAGTTGTGAGATAGTGGGGTTTCCTTGGATTTACTCTCTTATCTATATGATGGAAATAAGGAATTTTTCAGAATATAAAAGGATGTAAATTTATATTTAAAAAAACCTTGCAGGATGGGACACTGTTCAATACAAATAAACACTGTGATTTGTGTAGTCCATCACACCTTTCTCAGTGGTGATGACAGACTTGATATTGAAATGAATTCTGCCTCTTGGATATACTCTACAAGTTGTAAGCTAACATGTGTCATGTTTCCCAAGCACTTCCCAGTGCCTTTATTTTTATCTTACATTTTCATAAATGCAAGTTTTGTAGTGCAATTGGATAAACACAGAATTCTAAGTCAGAATTGCATATGTTGAGACAGAATTGAAGGTAAGTCAGTGATCCTGTTTTTTCAGCGTTTTCTTCCCTCATTGGAGGAACATGGGTGCAAATAGCTGTTGTGAACATGTGGCCAATTTGCCTATGAGGCATTGGTTATCTATCTGCCTGAATAATTAAAAATAGAAATATTTTTCTTTTGAGTGATGTATATTGTTTATGTAAACATATAAACAATGTATTTGATATACAAATATATGCAGTATAATTTAGAGAAAATTAAATGCACTAATCCCCCAGATACGGCCTGCTTCATTGCTTTAGCAGGTCATTGTCCTCATATTCTTTTTGTCGAATTCCCTTATATTAAGACCTATCTAAAAAAGCCACCACCTCCTTGAAGGCTGCCGTGTTTTCCAACAGCTATTAGGTGTAGATGTTGAATACCTGTACTCTGTTGTGAGTTAATATGGGCCTTCTAGGAACAGGGCCTGGTGTCCATCATCTCTGTCTTCTACCATATTGACTACCCCAAGATTGATCCTGTAGCAGACCTCCAGTGAATATTTCTTGAACTACGAATTCAGTTTAAATGATCTTTTTGGAGTTTTTCTACCAACCTCATTATTGCTATTCCCTAGGACCAAGCTCAGATATCCCCCACAAATTCTTCTCTGATAAGCTCAGCCAACAACTTCCCTCCTTTATATAAGTTTGACTTCAAACTCTTATATCTTGTCCTTTTGCTTATTTTCTCATGAGCTCACTCTCAAGTTGCATTTTAACTTTCTTAACACAGGTTAAGTTGAAAGTATAGCACCTGGAGAGTGCCCTGTTCTAATAGGTTCCCAATTGCTAGTTATTTATTGACCATTCCTCACAGCAGGAGATAATGGCCTATAAGGAAGAGAGAATTTTGTCATCTGCTGTGTTTCTTTCTGTCAAAAGTACAGATGATGTAGAAAATTGGGAAAGAGGCTCTAATGCCTTCAGTATTAGAATCCAGTCTTTATTGGGTGAATACTGTTTCCTATTTTTGGAAACGTTCAGTATGCAAACAGATATTTATTTAAAATAATATAGGTTATAATTGTCAGGAATAATTTATCTGAGACTGCAAAGTAAAACTGTGGAAGGCTCTCAGCTTGATCACGAGAAACAGTATATTGGATTAACTCATTTTTGGGGGGATAACATCTACAATTTTGGTAGCTGCCACCAGTTGAATGGTGACGGCTTGTGGTTATGGTGGGAGATGCATATTAGCATCTCTGGAGACTTAACATATAACACACATTCCTCGACTATGCTTACCCTAGGAGTTTCTGATCCAGATGGTTCAAATTGGGAACCAAATGGCTGTGTGTGTGTGAGGGCGGGGGGGGGGCTCTCTCGCTCTCGCTCAAGCTCACAGGTGATTCTTATGTACACTTACAGTTAAAAGCCTTTGGTTTAGAGTTTGGAATCTCTTGGTTCCCAAGAATAGGTTTTTTTTTTTTAAAGTAATTTTTTAAAATTTTAAATTCAGTGGGGTACATATGCATGTTGGTTACACAGATATATAATGGTGAGATTTGGGCTTCTACTGTACCCATCACCCAAATGTCAAATGTTACACCCAATAGGTAATTTTTCTTAGCCCTCACCCCTTCCCACCTTCTCTGCCTTTTGGAGTCCCCAGTGTCTATTATTTCTGTTTTTATGTCCATGTGTACCCATTGTTCAGCTCTCACTTATAAGTGAGAACATGCAGTGTTTGATTTTCTCTTTAAGTTATTTCACTTAGGATAATGGCCGTCCACGCTGCTGCAAAGGACATGATTTCATTTCTTTTTATGGCTGGATAGTTTTCCATGTTGTATATATACCACATTTTCTTTATCCAGTCCATTGATGGTAACTTAAGTTGATTCCCTGACTTTACTATCATGAATAGTGCTGCAATAAACATCCGGGTGCAGGTGTCTTTTGAAAGATACAATGGTTTCTTTTCCTTTGAGTAGATTCCCAGCAGTGGGATTGCTGGGTCAAATGGGAGTTCTATTAGTTCTTTGAGAAATACTCATCCTGTTTTCCACAGATGTTGTAGTAATTTACATTCCTATCAACAGTGTTTAAGGGTTCCCTTTTCCCTGCACTAACGGGTTTTCTTCTGGAAGGATAAACTAGAATTCAAGATGGAAAGCAAGGTGCATTTGATTTTGTTTTTTTATACAATGATTTACGAAGAAAATGGTATATATATATTTATGAGCTGCTTTTGTCTTACCATGAAAGTCAAAGAAATGGATAGTCCTAAGCGTAATTTATAGGATGTATTTGTAGGTAATAACTAAAAAAACTGAGTATTTAAGAATTTAGCTTCTTTTTATTCTAAAGAAATGTTTTTAGTGTTCATTCACTTTTGAGACTCTTTTGGTACTTTTTCATGTTTCCAGGCCCCCTTCCAGTGATTCCTAACTTCTATTCAAAAAAAAGTGTAATTTTTTTTCTTCTGTAAACCTCTCCTGTTGCAATGTAGTCCTTAATTAGCCTTAATTACTTTTACCTTCGTGTTCCTCTGATCCATGTATTGTTCTCTGGTTACTGAGCATTTGATCTGTTTTTCCTTCAGCTGTGAATTGCCTTCTAAAAAGAAAAATGATAATGTTGGAAGTATGAGTGTTAGTAATTCTCTCATTCTCTATTTATTTTACTGTTTTCTTAAAAGGGCCTGACACTTTAAATTTGTATGCCTAAAAATCATCAAGTGAAGTAGCTTTTAAACAGGATTCTATAGCCGATGTATGGCTGTTACTAGAATGAACTGTGCTTAAAAGCTTCCCAGGAAACCACAAGCATTAATCTGGAGGAAGGTAAGACCCTGGCTGTCCTCTCTATCCTGCCATATGGATACCCTCTCTATGAAACAACCTTTCAACAAAGGCCTTTAGCTACTTACGTTCATTTAAATGGGGGTTATTAACTAGACTTTTAATTTTATGCTAGAAAAGTGTTATATCAAGATTGATTTTTATGAACATTTATTGAGTAGGTCATGTGCCAGCCACGTTTGTGAGACAAAGTGCAATCCTCAAAACAGTCTCATGAGCAGATGTTATTTTCATATTCTGTATAAGAAAATTAAGATTCAAAGAGTTACGTAATTTGTATGAAGTCAGTGCAACTGTTTGGCGTGTATTTCATCTCTCATTGCACTCAGTCAGCATCCACTTGGACTTCTAACCCCTGTCACCAAGGCAGAAGACACAGAAATTATAAGGAGGCCAAGTTCAGAGTGTCCACCAGTTGCATTCCTACCTTCTACACAAAGGACGCTATAATGGCGCATTGGTCCTGTTAAAGTCAGTCAGTCACACCAACTGTCATATCCTTTGAGCATATCCATTTTCTTTTCACAGAAATAAACTGCCTCTGGACAAATGTGCAAGTTCCCACAAATCTATCAGGTTTATTGAGAAATTTCAACTCAGTGAAGGAGTAAATGACTCCCCTGTCCCCACATTTTGCTTTGACTTTGTTGATGAGAAGACTCCTTTTCTGCTTTTAGGCAACATCTTTGGCGGAGTCTCTAGATTTTTGGTTAATTCTCATTACTATAACTCAGCACAGTTTTCCATTTCCAAGCTCACAATTTGATCCTAAGAATGCCAAAGTTTTCTGCTTCATCTTTTAGGCCCGAGCACCTCCTGTGTCTTGGAACAGCCGGAGGGAGTTGGGAGGTGTCTCTGTCTTCATCTGGCCCTGGCTTACATCTCTTTGTTGGTGGTTGATGCTTCTCTGCTGGCCTTCCAGGTATCTTTGTGGCAGCATCCAAATATCCACCTTTGACTGGGGTGCAGGGTGGAGTCTCTCCAGTGCCCAGTTATCAGAGTGGAACCCCATGGCTTACAGCCCCGACCATCCCCACCACCAGTAGTCTAGCCACAGAGTTTTGCTGCCACAACCCAGATTTTGACTGGCACCTGGTAAACAGCTTTCTTGGGTAAACTATGATGAAAGACAGCTGCAGTCATAGCTATCTGTTCCACGTCAGTCTCTTTGCACCATCATGTTGTTTTCATTCTCTTCCCACACAGGCAGAGCTAAGCGTACCCACAAGCAGCATCCTCTCTTGTAGGAAGATCCTCTTGGAATTGTCTCTAACCACATTCCCACTCTCCAGCCTATTCAGGGAAGAAAGTTACATCTTACTTGGAAACAGTTATCTTCTTGCTGCTTGAGAGGAAGAAGACAATCTTCTCATTGTCTTCAAGGCCAATACCTGCACTGCCCTCTTCTCTCGTTTAGCAGTCATTCCAACCTTGCCTGCAATTAGAATTACCTGGAAAGCTTTAAAAACATCTTATTGCCAAGGGTGGCACCTCAGACCAATCAAATATCTCTACAAGAGGCATCTAGGCACCAGTAGATTTGCAAGCTTCCATGTGATTCCAATGTGCAGTCAAGGTTGAGAACCACTGTGAATAGACCGATAGTGGGATTGCAAATAACTGGAAGCCTGATTTTGCTATCTCTTAATTCCGGGCAGATGCTGGGTGCTATCTGCAGCTGTTCACATTCTAAACTGTTAGGATACTTCTGTCTTGTGGTTTCCAGTCATGGATCCTAGCCAATCATTCCAGGAAAAGTTCTTCTCAATATCCTGTTCCACAAGGATGAAATGACATGCTTGAGTATAGAAAGTGAAGTGGAAAGAGGGCCTTTGTTTTCCTCAGCTGTGGCCCCTAAAAGGGAGGTTACCTTAAAATTCACCACCACCAAGTATTTGTGCTACAAATGAGTTGTATGAACCAGTGCAACAGCTTGCTTTCTATTCCTTCATTTCCAGGACAAATACAGGCAGACAGTACATGTGGTTAGTTTTCTCTCCCTCTTTTTGTTTGTTTAAGGAATGCATAATGCTGAAACTTGTTTGTTGTGGTTTAACTAGTCATGGTTTGGTTGTAGTGAAATGTAAAATGAGTGTAGCTGAGGGAGAGAAATTCCATCTGTAAAAATAGAAAACACATCCAAATCTAAAGTTTGAGGAGAAAAGAAAGCATGTTGATAAAGAGGTAGCAAAGAGCCTCAGTGACAGGGATCATGAAAATTGTGTTGGCTGTATAGTAACAGAAATTTTAGAGTGAAAGAAAAAAAGGATTTGCAGTCAGGAGCCTTGTGTTCTAGATTTCAGTCTGCCGCTAACTGGTTTGGAGAGGCAACTAGAGCAGTAGTTAGTAACCTGGTGTATGGAGTCTACCTCCATCTGCCTGGAAACCAATCCTGGCTTTACTACTGACAGGGGCAGTCTCTTAATTTCTCTGTGCCCCAGTTTCCTCATCTGTAGAATGAGGATCACAGTAGTACCACATCAAGATTGTTATGAAAATGAAATGAGTTAATGCTCTAAAATATTCCATGTGAGCAATAGTTAAATGAAAAATAATCTGAGCATTTCATTAGGTCTTTATGTACTTTAATATACTCATTTTTAAAATACCTAAAAACCTCTATGTTCCCTCCCTCAATACCCATACAGATTTGCATTTTTCATTTACCTGGTTAATTTTATTTATAGATAATTAACACTCAAACAGCTTTGAAACTACATATAACAGCATATCTTCACCAGTGGGATTAATGATATGAGAGCTTTGATTTGTTTTAAAGATATCACAATAATAATTATTAAATAAGAATTAGCTATTCAGGAAAACTAGTTCTTGAGAGTGTCAGAAACAGTTCGTTATATGCTATAAAATTAGAGAATTGGACTCCAGTGAGGAGAAGTCACCAATGTCCTTTGCAATCTAATTACGAACTCATTATGTCTTCCTTCCATGCCTTGGTTCCTCCTGCTTTTTCTACCTAGAATGCCCTTTGTGTCCAACAGCATTGCAAAGAGCTGAGCTATGCTTCATCACTAGCTCACATACTTCCTTCATTACACCTTCCTTGATTTCTCTTGATGGAAATGATCACTACCTTCAATCAAAGTACACTTCAATCACTACAGTTCAATCAATTGATACCTTGTATCAATCCCTCCCACAGAATTTTGGGCATTATATTCAGAACTATAGTTATTAGTATACTTATCTTTGGCCTTCACATTAGACTGTGGAGCTCATGCCTACATGGTATGGTATACTGTATCATAATAGATAGTGTTATTTATTTATTATACTTTCAGTTCTGGACTACATGTGCAGATCGTGCAGGTTTGTTACATAGGTATACACGTGCCATGGTGGTGGTTTGCTGCATCCATCGCCCCGTCATCTACATTAGATATTTCTCCTCAATCCCTCCCCAGTCCTCCCACCCCCTGCTGTTCCTCCCCTAGCCCCCAACATCCCAGGCCCCAGTGTGTGATCTTCCCCTCCCTGTGTCCCTGTGTGTTCTCATTGTTCAACTCCGACTTATGAGTGAGAACATGCAGTGTTTGGTTTTCTCTTCTTTTGTCAGTTTTCTGAGAATGATGGTTTCCAGTTTCTTCCATGTCCCCACAGAGGACATGAACTTATCTTTTTTTATGGCTGCATAGTATTCCATGGTGTATATGTGCCACATTTTCTTTATCCAGTCTACCATTGGTGGGCATTTGGGTTGGTTCCAAGTCTTTGCTATTGTGAACAGTGCCACAATAAACGTACATGTGCATGTGTCTTTATAATAGAATGATTTATAATCCTTTTGGTATATACCCAGTAATGGGATTTCTGGGTCAAATGGTATTTCTATTTCTAGGTCTTTGAGGAATTGCCACACTGTCTTCTACAATGGTTAAACTAATTTACACTCCCACCAACAGTGTAAAAGCGTTCCCATTTCTCCACATCTCTCCAGCATCTGTTGTCTCCAGATTTTTGAATGATCGCCATTCTAACTGGAGTGAGGTGGTATCTCAATGTGGTTTTGATTTGTGTTTCTCAAAACCACATAGTACATAGTCTTTAAATGAAAGACTTTGAAGAGAAGAACAATTCTTATTTTCCAACTTAAGAAAGTTAATTTTTTAAATAGAAGTTTGAAGTTCACAGCCAAATTGAGAGGAAGGTATAGAGGGTCTGAACCTCCACCTCACACATGCATACCCTGCTCCCACCACCACATTTCTAACCAGCAATGTACTTGTTACAGCTGATGAACTACATTGACAAATCATTACCACCCACAGTTCATAGTTTACATTGGGGTTCACTCTTGCTGTTTTTTTTGAATCTTCTTTTTCTTCTAAAAAATGGAAAACATGTGCAGAACATACAGATTTGTTACAGAGGTATACGTATGCCATGGTGTTTTGCTGTGCCTATTAACCTGTCCTCTAAGTTTCCTCCCCTCCCACCACCCCCACAGGCCCTGCTGTGTGCTGTTCCCCTCTCTGTGTCCATGTGTTTTCATTGTTCAACACCCTCCTATGAGTGAAAACATGGAGTGTTTGGTTTTCTCTTCCTGTGATAGTTTGCTGAGGCTGATGGCTTCCAGCTTCATTCATATACCTGCAAACGACATGATCTCATTCCTTTTTATGGTTGCATAGTATTCCATGGTGTATATGTACCACATTTTTTAAATCCAGTCTATCATTGATGGGCATTTGAGTTGGTTCCAACTTTTTGCTATTATAAATAGTGCTGCAATAAACATACATGTGCATATGTTTTTATAGTATAATGATTTATATTCCTTTGGGTATTTACCCAGTAATGGGGTTGCTGGGTCAAATGGCATTTCTGGCTCTCGATCTTTGTGGAAATGCCACACTGTCTTCCACAATGGTTGAACTAATTTAGATCCCCCCAACAGTGTAAAAGCATTCCTATTTCTCCACAGCCTCGCCAGCATCTGTTGTTTCCTGACTTCTTAATAATCACCATTCTGACTGGCGTGAGATGGTATCTCATTGTGGTTTTGATTTGCATTTCTCTGATGATCAGTGATGTTGAGCTTTTTTTCATATGTTGACCACACAAATATTTTCTTTTGAGAAGTGTTTGTTCATACCCTTTACCCACTTTTCCATGGGATCATTTTTTTTTTCTTGTAAATTTAAGTTCCTTGTTCTGGATGTGCGAACTCTGTCAGATGGGTAGACTGAAAAATTTTTTTCCTATTATGTAGGTTACCTGGTCACTCTGATGATAGTTTCATTTGCTCTGCAGAAGCTCTTTAGTTTAATTAGATCCCGTTTGTCAATTCTGGCTTTTGTCATTGCTTTTGGCATTTTGTTCCAGAAGTTGTTGCTCATGCTTATGTCCTGAATGGTATTGTCTAGGTTTTCTTGTAGGGTTTTATGGTTTTAGGTTTTACATTTAAGTCTTTAATCCATCTTGAGTTAATTTTTGTGTAAGGTTAAAGGAAGGGGTCCAGTTTCAGTTTTCTGCATATGGCTATCCTGTTTTCCCTCACTCTTGCTATTGTATCTTCTATGGTTTTGAATAAATATATAATGACATGTATCAACCATTCATGTATCATGAGAGTATTGTCACTACTCTTAAATCCTTGGTAATTCACCTATTTTTCCATTCCCCATCTCCTTGGAACTGCTGATCTTCACCTTACATTTTTACCTTAAAAGTTAAGACATTAGTGACTTTCTCCTTGGTAATTAAGATACTCCTTTTCTGTTGATTGTGGTGTTTTTGCTTTTATAACTATATACTTTAAATTATATCGTTATTTTCTTTAAGATTCTACAGTAAAGAGTTTCTATCAAATAGCTTTTCAAATAATTTGAAGTACCTTGTTTAACTTACCTAACATAATAAAATCCTAGTATTACATGTACACACATATATGTATATTATATATATTTCAAAAATTTAAGATAAAGTATGGTTTTTACATACTCATTTCATTTTTCTTTAGAATTAGAAAATGAATTCTATTTGTGCTTGGGGCAGGATGTTGTGTAAATTTCTCTGTTATGTTTATATATCTAACTAAAATACGGTGTTACCAAATTAGTTTTGTAATTTCAATACAGTTTTTTCAGAATGCCCAAGAGATGGCAGTTTCAATCATGCAAGAAACTTTTTAAGTCATAGACACCAGGATGAAGGTATTGGGTTGCTTTTTTTTTTTTTTTTTAAATGATCAATAGAGTTCTATCACAAGGGAGAGTAAATGTAGATGGTAAAAAGCTTTCTCAATTATGAAAAAAGTGTAGACGTTTCTCTGCTGCTGTAATTACTTGCAGATCCTTGTGGAAGCAGGGGGAAGTTCCATATGAAGATCATTTCTCAATGTCGATTTGGCAAATAGTTCCAATCTTAGGTGTGAGCATTCAGTTTCTGCCTGTGAAGAATCATCTACCTGCGCAGAAGCAAGAGACTGCTGATTATTTTTCCTCCAGCAATTTATCATTGTGAAGATGACTCTAGAACTTTGAGCTAAATAGCTTGGCAAGTCTCTTGAATTCTGATAACATTTTTCCGCATGCTTATGTTTTACATATATTTTTAATTCAACTTGCCTTTTAAAAGAAAAATTGTTCTATACATATGCTTAAAGATACAGCACAAGACAAAGGCAATCAGTGCCTCTACTAGCAAGACACATAGAAACACAGGAGATGCATGGAGAATTAATTCCCAATATCCAAGTTTTAACAATTATGAATAACGCTGCTAGGAACATTGACACACAAATGTTCGTGTGGACATATGTTTTTATTTATCTTGGGTAAATACTTATGAGTGGAATTTCTAGGTCAGATGGTAGGGATGGGTTTGACTTTATAAGAAAATGTCATACTGTTTTCCAAAGTGTCTGTATGACTTTGGATTTCCACCGGCAATGTTGGAGATTTCCAGTTGCTCCACAGTGCTTGTTATCAATCTTTCAAAATTTTAGTCATTCTAGAGGGTGTGTTGGGACATTGCATTGGAGTTTTAATTTATATTTAACAACTAATGACATTGAATACTTTTTCATATGCTTTTTCCATCAGCATCTTTTTTTGAAGTGTTTTTTGAATCACTTGGCCCTACTTCTAACAGTATTGTGAAAACATCTATTCTCTTTTCTGAATCTTTTCAACTATTTTGTTAAAATTGTGGCTTGTCTTGTTTTAAGTGTTTTTTATATTCTCTACATACCTATTTATTGTTTGGAGATAATTCTTTATGGACCTCTCCCATTTGTGCACGTTTTGTGAGCAGGGGAGTTGACAACTATTGTTCTAGATTATCTTTTCAAAGGAGTTTGTATAGCAAAAAAGCCTTGGATAATTGAGATACTGTTTTCCTTTTGGGAAAGGGAGGATATACTTGCTGTCCAAGATAATAAAGCTATCTCCTATGTTTTCCTGCAGCCCTTAAATAAGACTGGGCTATTAAGCTTGGGATTACTCAGTGGCAACACAAATCTGCATATGCAACATCCATCAGGGCCAGTCACACACACACATCCCACCAACCCCACTACTTGAGTAATAAAGTCCTGTGTCTGTGACTCAGGAATCTCGTGTCTTCTGCCAGAATCCATCAAACTGATGGCGAGTGGGACGCTAACTTGTCAGTTTGCTGGTAGTATAAAATCTCAGAACTGTCACAACTCTTTACAAATACATGTTTTCCAAATTTTTTCTCCCAGTTTGTGGCTTGCCTTTCATGTTTTAAACAGTGGCTTTGAACAGCAAACTATTTAAATGTTTGTGAACTCTAATTTATTTATTTTTCTGTTACTGCTTCTTGTGCCTTATAGTCTTTGCTTAACCTAGGACAAAAATTTTTGCCCTGTTTTTTTTTATAGAAGCATTAAAACTTTAGGTTTATGAGTCATTTCAGTTAATTTTTATAGACAGTGTGAGGTTTATTATGTATATATTTTTTTCACTTAGGGATATGCAATTATTCCAGCACCATTTGTTGAAAAGGTTCCCTCTTCTCCATTGAGTTTCTCTGGCACTTTTGTCAAAAATGGATTGCTCAAATTTAGATAGGTCTGCTTACATATTTTCCATTCCGTTTCCATAATCTATATGTATATCTCAAAGTCACACTATCTTGATTACTGAAACTTTATAATAAAGTCTTGAAATCAGGTTGTGTAAGTCCTATAACTTTCTTCTTTTTTGGAAAGTATTTTGTATATTTTAGATCATTTGCATTTTCTTAGAAATTTGAGCATCACCTTGACAGTTTCTACAAAAGGTTTCTGGAGTTTTGTTGGGGATTGTGTTGTCTTTAGATCTATTTGGGGAACAATGACTTATTCACAATACTGTCTTTTGATTCATTCCCACAATATGTGTCCTAATTTCTTTAGGTCCTCTTTAATTTCTCTATGTAATGTTTTATATTTACCAATTATAAACCTTAAAAATATATATTTTTTTAATTTAATTGAATTTTAAGTTTCTGGGTACATGTGCAGGATGTGTAGGTCTGTTACATATGAAAACATGTGTCATAGTGGTTAGGCCCAAAATTTTCATTTTTTGTTATATGTCTGCCAAACATATATGTTTTAGTATATGTTTTTGTTATATGTTTTAGTATAAGGATGACTCTGGTGTCGTAAAGTGAGTTATGGAGGAGTCCCTCTTTTTCAGTTGTTTAGAATACTTTCAGAAGAAATGGTACCATCTCCTCTTTGTAACTTTGGTAGAACTTAGCGGTAAATCTGTCTAGTCCTGGGCTCTTTTTTATTGAGGCTGTTTTTTACCGCCTCAATTTCAGAACCGATTATTGGTCTTTTCAGGAATTTAACTTTTTCTTGGTTTAGTCTTGAGAGGGTATATATGTCCTGGAATTTATCAGTTTCTTCTAGATTTTCTGATTTATTTGCCTAGAAGTGTTTACAGTATTCTCTGATAGTTATTATTTCTGTGGGGTCGGGTGATATCCCGTTTGTCATTTTGTATTGTGTCTATTTGATTTTTCTCTTTCTTCTTAATTAGTCTAGCTAGCTAGCAGTCTATTTTATTATTTTTTTTTCAAAAAAACAGCTCTTAGATTCATTGATTTTTTAAATTTATTTATTTATTTTTTATTTTGAAGGGTTTTTCAGTTCCACTCTGATCTTGGTTATTTCTTGTATTCTTCTAGCTTTGGGGTTTGTTTGCTCTTGGTTCTTTAGTTGCTTTAGTTTTGATGTAAGGATGTTGATTTGAGATCTTCTAGCTTTTTGTTGTGGGTACTTAGTGCTATAAATTTCCCTCTTAACACTGCTTTAGCTATATCCCATTTATATTTATTCTGGTATGTTGTCTCTGTTCTCATTGGTTTCAAAGAACTGTTTGATTTCTACCTTAATTTCATTATTTAGACAGAAGTCATTCAGGAGCAGGTTGTTCATTTTCCATGTAGCTGTGTGGTTTAAGTGGATTTTTAAATCTTAAGTTCTAATTTGATTGCATGGAGATTTGAGAGGCTATTATGATTTCAGTTCTTTTGCATTTTCTAAAGAGTGTTTTACAGCCAATTATTTGATCAATTTTAGGGTAAGTGCCATGTGGCACCAAGAAGAATGTATATTCTGTTTTTGGGTGGAGAGTTCTGTAGATGTCTATCATATCCACTTGATGCAGAGCTGAATTCAATCTTAAATATCTTTGTTAATTTTTCATCTTGATGATCTGTCTAATGTTGAGAGTGGGGTGTTAAAGCCACCCATCATTATTGTGTGAGATTCTATGTCTCTTTGTAGGTCCTAAGAACTTGTTTTATGAAATTGGGTGCATATCTACTTGGGATAGTTAGCTCTTCTTGTTGAATTGAACACTTTACTATTATGTAATGCCCTTTCCATTTTTGTTCTTTGTGGGTTTAAAGTCTGTTTTGTCAGAAACTAAGACTGTAACCCCTGCTTTGTTCTGCTTTCCATTTGCTTGGTAAATATTCCTCATCCCTTTATTTTGAGCCTATGTGTGTCTTTGCATGTGAGTTGGTTCTCTTGAATATAGCACACTAACGAGTCTTGTCTTTTTATCTAGCTTGCCATTCTGTGTCTTTTAATCAGGGCATTTAGCCCATTTTCATTTAAGGTTAATATTGTTATGTGTGAATTAGACACTGTCATCATGATGCTGGCTATTTTGAAGACTTGCTAATGTAGTTGCTTCATAGTGTCATTGGTCTTTCAACTTCAGTGTGTTTTTGTTAATGGTTTTCCTGTTTAATATTTGGTGCTTCCTTAGGCCCTCTTGCAAGGCAGGCCTGGTAGTGATGAAATCCCTCAGAATTTGCTTGACTGAAAAGAATCTTATCTCTTCTTTGCTTATGAAGCTTAGTTTGGCTGGATGTGAAATTCTGGGTTGGAAATTCTTTTCCTTAAGAATGTTGAATATTGGCCCCAAATTTCTTCTAGCTTGTAGGATTTCCACTGAAGAGGTCTGCTGTTTGATGGTCTTTCCTTTGTAGGTGACCTGGCTTCACCCTATCTTATCTATGGCTGCCCTAAACATTTTTTCCTTCATTTTGACCTTGGGGAATCTGATGATTATGTCTATGTCTTGGGGTTGACGTTCTCATGGAGTATCTTATTGTAGTTCTCTGGATTTCCTGAATTTGAATGTTGGCCTGTCTTGTTAATATGGGAAAGGTTTCCTGGATGATATCCTGAGGTATGTTTTACAACTTGATTTCATTCTCCTCATCTCTTTCAGGTACCCCAATCCACTGTAGGTTCAGTCTTTTTACATAATCCCATAGTTCGCGGAGGTTTTGGTCATCCCCTTTCATTCTTTTTTCTCTAACCTTGCTGCCTGCCTTATTTCAGCATGATAGTCTTGAATCTCTGAAATTATTTCTTCCACTTGGTCTATTTGGCTTTTTGTGGTTGCATCATAAAGTTCTTGTGTTTTGTTTTTTAGGTCTATCATGTTGGTTATGTCCTTCTCTAAACTGGTTATTCTGGTTAACAGCTCCTGTAGTGTTTTCTCATGGTTTTTAGCTTCTGTGCATTGGGTTATAACATACTCTTTTAGCTGAGTGAAGTTCATTATTACCCACCTTATGATGTTTATTTCTGTCAGTTTATCCATTTCAGCTTGAGCCCAGTTCTGTGCCCTTGCTTGAGAGGTACTGTAATCATTTAGAGGAAAATAGGCATTCTGGCTTTTTGAGTTTTTACTGTTTTTGTATTCTTTGTCATTTTTGTGGGTTTATCTACCTTTGATCTTTGAGGCTGCTGACCACTGAATGGGGCTTTTGTAGGGTCTTTTTTTGTAGATGTTGTGGTTGCTTTCTTTCTTTTTTTTTATTTTTTTAGCAGGACTCTCTTCCTCAGGACTGCTGTGGTTTACTGGAGGACCACTCCAGACCCAATTTACTTGAGTTTCTCCAATACCTGGAGGTATCACTAGTGGAGGCTGCAGAACAGCAAACATTGCTGCTTGCTCCTCCCTTTGGGAGCTCTGTTCCAGAAGGGCACCAAACTGATGCCAGTCAGAACACTCTTGTATGAGTTGTTTGGTGACTCCTGTTGGGAGGTCTCACCCAGTCAGGAGGCACAAGATCAAGGACCTGCTTAGAGAAGCAGTCTGGCTGCCCCTTGGCTGAGCATGTTTGGCTTTGTTGGGGAGAATCCCCCTTGTCTGGACTGCCAGGAGGCAGGAAAGACTAGATCCACTGAACTGTGAGACCATCTCTGCCCCTCCCCCAGTGTCTCCTTTCCAGGGATGTCAAAGTTCTGTCTGTAAACCCCTAGCTGGAGTCGCTGCAGGAAATCCCCACCAGGTGAGGAAGGACGGATCCGGATCCCACGTAAAGAAGCAGTCTGGCCACAATCTGCCATAGCCACTGTGTTGCACTTTTGAGAATTCTTCTCAGTCCAAACCACCCAGTCTCCCTAACACCAAGAGGTAGAAAACAGTCGATTGGAGATGCAGCGATGGCAGACACCCCTCCTCCGAGGAGCACAGTCATCTTAGGTAGTGGCTAGCCTGCTGCCTTTGGCTGCAACCCAAGCAGATTGCACAGCTTTCTCCCAAAGCCTTGGCGACATAGGCTTACAAGGGAATCTCCTGATCCGTGGGATTCATAAATCCATGGAAAATGTGTGGCTTCCAGGTGGAGTGGCACAGTCACTTACCACCTCCCTTGGCTGAGTGTGGGAGCTCCCCCTATCCCCTGCGGCTCTCAGGTCATTGCTCTATTCTTCTTTTCCTCTCTCTGTGTGGGTCAACAACCTGGCAGTGCCATTGAGAGAACCTGGATACCTCAGTTGATGAAACAGGGTTCACTCAGTGGGAGTTCTTCTCAGTGGGAGCTGCAAACAGAAGCTGCTTCTAATTGGCCATATTGGCCCTTTCCCCAACCTTGTAAATATTTTAAGTTTATCCCTAAATACTTCATAATTTCTGGTGCTATTGTAAATGATAATGTTTTGTTTTAAATTTACCCAATTATTCATTGCTAGTATATAGAAACACAGCAGATTTTAAAATATTAACTCTGTATTTTACAAATGTGTTTAACTCACTAATTATAATAGAGTTCTTGTGGGTGTATTACACAGATTTTTCTGCATAGACTATCTTATATTCTGGGGCTAAAAAGAGGGATAATTTGTTTACCCAATTCATATATGCTTGATTTTTTTTTCTTACATTATTGTACTGGATAGAACCTCTACAATAGTGTAGAATTGAAATGGACTTGTTCCTGAACTTAGGAGGAAAGCACTCCGTTAGTATGATGTTAGCAGTAAGTTCTTAATAGATGTTCTTTCTTAGTATCAGGGAGTCCCCTTCTATTCCTAGTTTGCTGGTAATTTTTATCACAATTGGTTGTTAAATTTCATGGAGAGACTTTTCTATATATGATATTTATATGCTATTTTTATATGGTATTTTGTAGGCTCTGGAATTGATGAACTATATTGATGATACTTACTGATCTATAACTTTAGATCAGTTGTGTTTCAGAGTAAAGCCAATGTGGATGTGATAATTATTTTATATATAGTTAGGTTCAATTGGCTAAACTTACAAGGAATTTTGTGTCTTTTGTGAGAAATATTGGTCTTTTTTTTTTTTGGATGGCTTTATCTAGTTTTGGTATTAGGGTAATGACATTATCATAGAATGAATGGGGATATGTGCCCTCTTATTTTCTGGAAGAGTTGCAGTACATATAATATTATTTCTTAAGTGTTTGGTAGAATTCATAAGTGAAGCCAAATGAGTCAGAACTTTTCTTTGTGAAAAGTTTTGAAACCATAAATTTATTTTCCTTAGTAAATACAGGATTATTCAGATTACTTTTTTTTTTCAGTGAGCTTTAGTAGATCATATATTTTAAGGAATTTAAATATTTCTTCAAAGTGTTCAAAATTACTGACATAAAGTTCACCACCTTCCCTTATTATTTTAACATCTGTAGGTTATGTAGCGATATCTCCTCTCTCTTCCTGATTTTGGTTATGTTTCTCTGTGCCCTCCTTTCTTTGTCTTTTGATCTTTCTGGACCGAGTTTATCAGCTGATTTGAACTTTTCAAGGAATCAACCGTTGTTTTTTTTTTTTTTTTTTAAATTATTTTACTATTATTAATTTTTGATCCTTCTTATTTTCATGATTGTGCCCATTTGGAGTTTAGTTTGTTCATCTTTTTAGTTTCTGCAAATAGATGCAAGATTAGATAACTGACTTGAGATCTTCTTTTACCTATAAGTACTATAAATTTCCCTCTAAACACTACTTTAGTTGAATCTCATAAATTTTGATATGTTGTACTTTCGTTTTTATTAAATTCAAAATGTTTTACAATTTTATTTGATTTCTTATTTGACCTTTAGATTACCTGGAAATTATAAACAATATGGAAATTTAACATTTTTTTCCATAGTGTGTTTGTAATTTAATTCAATTTTGGTTAGAATATATTTTGTTCTTTTCATTTTATTGGGACTTGTTTTATAGCCCAGAATATGGTATATCATAGTAAATGTTCTGTATACACTTTAATAGAACATGTATTTTTATATGTTGGCAGAGTCTTTTAGAAATTTCATTTAAGTAAACTTGTTGGTGCTATTCAAGTCTTTTATATCTGTACTGATCTTTTTTTCGTCCAAATTTTCTATCACTGTGAGGGGTATAGAAATTTTCAACTATAATTATGGATTTGTCTGTCACTCCTTTCAGTTGTATCAGGTTTTGCTTTATTTACTTTGAAGCAAAATATTTAGTAATAATCTTTACTTTGAAATCTACTTTATGCTATACTAATTTACATACTTCAACTTTATTTTGATTAGTGATAACATGGAATATCTTTTACCATCTTTGTACATTTTATCTACTAGTGTCTTTATATTTTAAAGTGGGGTTGTTGTATCCAGCATTTAGTTGGGTTTTGCTTTTAAAAATTTAATCCAGTCTGATCATCTCTGCCTTTTAATAGTAGAGTTTAGACAATTTATATTTAATGTGATTATCTATGCATAGGTTTAAATCGGTCTTGCTATTTTTTTCTATTCCATTTGTTCTCTGTTCTTTCTCTTTTCCTATCTTTTGATTTGAATAATTCATTTTATTCTGTCTATATTATTATATATCAATTATACTATTTTTTTTTTCCTTTGAGATGGAGTTTTGCTCCTGTTGCCCAGGCTGGAGTGCAATGGCATGGTCTCGGCTCACTGCAAACTCTACCTCTGGGTTCAAGCGATTCTCCTGCTTCAACCTCCTTGAGTAGCTGGGGTTACAGGCGTGCATCATCATGCCTGGCTAATTTTTGTATTTTTTATTAGAGATGGGGTTTTGCCATGTTGGTCAGGCCATTTTGAACTCCTGACCTTAGGTGATCCACCCACCTTGGACTCCCAAAGTGCTGGGATTACAGGCATGAGCCACTGTGCCTGGTCACCTTATCAAGTATACTATTTTTAATAGTTCTAGTATGTACAATTGTATCCTTAATTTAGCACAGTCTATTTTCAAACAATATTGTACCACTTTTTATATAGTATAAGAATTTTACAACAAATACTTTCCCCTTTGCTAGCCTTTGTGCACCGATGTATTTTGTTTCTACAGTGTTCTAAATCACACAATATGGTGTTTTGAGTTTTGATTTAAACAACTTACTATCTTTTAAAGGGTTTTCAAAAAATTTGAAAAGCTTTCATATTTACATATTATTTCCAGTGTTCTTCATTGTTAATTATACATCAAAATTTTCCTCTGGAATTACTTTCCTTCTTACCACAAGAATATTTTAAATACTTTTTGCAGTGAATGTCTGCTGGCAATGAATTACATCTGTTTGTGTTTATCAAGTCATTATTTCACCTTTTTTTTTTTTGGTAGAGATTTTTGCTAGGTGTATAATTCATGGTTGGTTTATTTTTATCCTGTCCATTGTCTTTGGGCTTTCAGTGTTTCTGAGCAGAAGTTTTGTGTAATTTTTATCTTTGTTCCTTAATATATAATGTATCTTTTTTCTTTGATTATTTTAATGGTTTTTAAAAACTGGATTTTCAGCAATTTAATTATGTGATTTGGTATGCTTTTCAGCTTTTAACTCTTGAGATTATTAGATTTGTGACTTTTTATCTTTTATCAAAATATTTTGATCAGGTCTTTCAGTTTGCTTCATCTTTCCTCATCTCCTCTCACTTTCTACCTCTCTGCCTAGGGATGTTAAATGAGAATGTGTGACAGTACCTTTGGCCTCTTTAAGAAGGCTGGTATAGTGAGCAGGAAAATTCAACTTGAAAACTATACTCTACTTTGTTTTTTTATGACATTAATCGTAAAGTAGGTAATATTAATTCTACACTCCTAGAAAGTAAGTAGTATACATTTCCTTTCTTAACACAGGACATACTAGACAATTGTTTTTCTAAGTGATCTCTTTGACTTTTCTGTTTTTCCAATTAATTGGTAATGAGCATACTATTTAAATCTTATCTTTCTGAGCACCATGAAAATGCTTATGACTGTAACACTTTTCATAAGCATATGTTTAAGAATGGTTTGTATTTGTATGTTTTTTAGAATACTGATTTTTTTAATAAAATATTTTATGCAAAGAACTTTTTTTTTTTTTTAAATAGATAAACTGTCATATACCATAGTCTTGTTTTCTTGTGGATTAAGAGCAGACTGAACAGATTGAGACTCTGGGTACTTCCTTTAGAATAGTTTAAAAATACTATACAAATATATGGAAACTGTAGAATGTTTTTTCCAGAAGTTTATTTTAAGGAAATTTATAATTTTACTGGTTGACTCTGTGTGCATCAGATTGTTACTTGGTTAAATAACTTTAGATTTAGAAAAAAACATTTAGGCCAATAATCTTGTATTTCATCCAAGTAGAAATATAAGGATGAGATGTTTTCTGTGCCCTAGTTATTTTATTGTTTGGCTGATAATATCATATTATATAGATAGAGGACTACTTGTTTTATTTAAATTGGTAACTGGGTATTTCTGGAGTGTATGAAATGAAAACAAATCTTTTAATAGCATTGATATGTACACTACTTTAAAATTTATTGGTAACTTCCTCAACATCTTATGAGATAAACAGGAAGAAATTACTATTGTGTCAATTTAGTAGCCAGGACGTTAACAATTTAGGTAAATTTCCAGGTCTGTACAAGGAGTCAGGTTTAGAACAGCCTTCAGGTTTTGAAGGCAAATGCATTCTTCAAATCCGGGCTTCTGATGAGTCATATTGGTGAAGAAGAAACCTCATTTATGAGATCCCTACTCTTTGCTATTTCTGTGAGCAGCTCTATTTCGGTTAATTTGAAACCAAGCTGAGAGAGATCCAAGATGGCCGATTAGCAACAGCTCAGGAATGTAGCTCCCAGTGAAAGCGCAGAGAAGGAGTGGACGCTGCACTTTCCGACGAATTTTTGTTGCCCACAGACCAGGAGATTCCTGGCAGAGGAGCCACACGGGTCGCCAGCGCGACTCTTTTGGCCGGCACGGCTGTTTCGCCGGTGCCCCAGCGCGGCGCTTCTCGGTGCGGAGTATACGGGACGGACAGCCTCGGCTGGTCCCATCCCCACAAGGAAAACAGCAATTAGAAGCGCTGAGGACTGAGAGTTTCACAGCAAGCACAGCGAACCCGGGAAGGTCCGACTCTGTGGGGAAGGACGTCTGCCAAAGGAAAACTAAGAAACAGAAAAACTTCATCACCGGGCGGAGAGAGATCCAAGATAGCCACGTAGCAGCAGCTCGGGATTGTAGCTCCCAGTGAAAGCGCAGAGAGCGAGTGGATGTCGCAATTACAGACGAATTTTTGATGCCCATAAACTGGGAGATTCCCGGCAAAGGAGCCACACGGGTTACCAGCGCGACTCTTTTGGCCGGCGTGGCGCTTCTTGGTGCGGAGTATACGGGACTGGGTGTCCAAAGGCTCCGCTGGTCCCATCCCCACAAGGAGAACAGCAATTGGAAGCGCTGAGGACTGAGAACAAGCACAGCTGAACCCGGGAAGGCCCAGCTCTGTAGGGAAGGGGC